>AWOL01S0006580.1:3272-18033 GCA_000715115.1 Nicotiana otophora | reverse complement strand
ACCGGAATCTCGTCTGGACCGGTCGCTCTGCCCCTACTCATCTTACGCATAGCTTCCACGACCTCCTCAACCTCGATACGCCTGCAGTACCCAAAGTCACGGTGACTCTCGGAATGCTCCAATTCGCCTAGCACAATATCCCGATCCCCTTCTTCATTCAGAAGTTTATGAAAGTAAGTCTGCCATCTCCTCTTAATCTGGGCATCTTCCATCAATACTCTACCATCTTCGTCCTTGATACATCTCACTTGGTCCAAATCTCGAGCCTTCCTCTCCCTCAACTTGCTTGATACATCTCACTTTGTATAGTGACAGTCCTATACAATTTCTCTTGCTTTTTTTTGTTTCTAGTTGGTTGTAATAGATTTGCCTACAACCTTGAATTAATGTGAACCTCATTGGTTAAGGTATAGAAGCTACATACAGAATTGAGGAAGATGACAGGTACAACATTGGCATCATAAATCAAACTCCAAAGGTGACACACTGCTTATGAATGTGAACATGTCATCAACAATGTACAACATAAAGAAAGCAAAGAATATTTGTTCGACAAACAATGGACCTTGTCGCCTCAATCTATCATACCCTTTTACCTAATTTGCTGTTCTCACAACACATGATACTATAAGTACCCAACTAGTACATTTTTACAAAACCTAAAAAAAGACCTAATATGAGAATACAACTTACTCCTACAATAAGAGGAAGAGTTTTTGAAACTAATACACCAACGACTCTCTATTAAATCCGACGACTCTTTCTTCTCGTTTTATTTACTGTTTTTGGGGCTTTTGATATTATGAAAATCTAGATCTAAAAGATGGTTTGCTTGCTATTTGGATTTCGGCAAATCTGGCCGGTATATAGCTTTTTCGGCGACCGTAAATTATTCGGCCACTGCTGCAACCAGTGAAGTTTTCTGGCTAAATCATTTTGGGCCGAAAATTATTTTTTCAGTGAACCTGTGTTTGTGCTTGTGAGTCAGATGTATAATTTGATGGCTAACCATTAGAATTATTTTTGGGCTATAAAAAATATATTGTAATTTTGGGTTAACAAGTGTTATAAGTTTGGCTCGGAGTGACTATAAATGAATTTTGCTCAACTTTTGTTGAGGCCTTCCAGCTTACGTTAGGCGCCAAGCTAAGCTCTTTATTTATTTATCGGCGTCAATTTTCCACTTCCTTCCAATTGGAGGTTTTAGGCCTTCCAACTGTCTCTTCCATTAATTTCGTCTCTTAATAGCTTACAACTCAATATCTCAGAAACACACTGTAAATTCTTCATTTTTACCTCATCAGTCATTTGATCATGGCGTCAAGCGGTCACAATAATCTCAATGCAAAACTCGTAAGTCTAATTCATGCAAGCATCAATTCCTATGTAAAATCCTTTTTATTGCTTCTGTTAAAAGCCTTTTTCTTCTCTATTAATCATTTATGGATTAAATTTTGATGGTGAATTTAATTGACTCTTCAGGTGTTATTAGGGGACATGGGAGCTGGTAAATCAAGCTTGGTTATACGATTCGTCAAGGGTCAATTCCTTGAATTCCAGGTATTTTTCCTTCTTTACAAGCCTTCAATTTTTGACTTTTTAGGGTTTTTTCCCCTAGTTCTCACGTCCTTGTAATTTTGTCGATGATCACAGGAATCGACGATCGGAGCGGCGTTCTTTTCGTCAACGGTGTCAGTTAACAATGCAACGGTGAAGTTTGAGATCTGGGATACTGCTGGTCAGGAGAGGTACCACAGCTTAGCGCCTATGTACTACAGAGGTGCTGCAACTGCTATCATCGTGTATGACATCACAAGCACTGTAAGATTCTTTTGATCAACAACTACCATTCAATCCCTAACTAGTTGGAGTCAGCTATATATAGTACTCCCTTTACGTCATGTTGTTTGACTAGACACGGGATTTAAGTTAAAAAGAAAAACTTTTGAACCAAACCTTAGATATTGGTGTGATTGTAAATTAAGGGGTCAAATGAGAAGTTTTTAGTTAAATTATTTCTAAATATAGAAAAGTATCTTCTTCTTTTTTTCGGACTAAAAAGGCAAGTGCATCGTATAAATTGGGACAGAGAGAGTAATATATATTCAGCTCATTGGTCTGCTTCAACTTGATCCACATGGATTACAATGAGGATCGTTAAAGGGCTTATAACTATCCCACTTGATAAATTTAGTCTCATGGGTTTGGCACTCATGTTCAGTCTGTAATCAAATAGCAATTGAATGGGTCTTATGAATGCAATAATTTTGGCTTTATGCTAGTTGCCTGAATGCATTGGTATTGCAACGTGGAAAGGAATAATAGAGTAATCGGGAACAGAGGTAGCTTCATTCTGTGCATTAGCTTGCAAGAACTACATTTATGCTTGTTCTTCACTTACTTGTTCTCTTTATGCTTTTATGGACATTTTTGGACCCTGGAGAGCAGCTGGGCTTGAGTGGATGAAAGTAGTAGTTTGATTTGTCATTCATGTTGAATTAGGACTACAGGCAGAATATTTGTTCATGTTTGCTTTTGCTTTCCCTTTGTCGATTTTGCTTCTGCTTAATTATCATTATCATCAGGGTTGGAGCTAGAAATTTCAATTCAAGGGGGACAATTATAAAGTCTTAAACAATTTAAGTTAGTGTTTTTCTCAAAGGAATGGCCATTTCACTAAAATTGTAAAAATGTTATTAAAATCTTAAGGAGCTAGAAGATCATTTTCCTAAAGTTCATTTGTTTGGCGTCTTACGGCCAACACTTGGCATTGGGCAGCATCACGCTTTGCTGTGCATGTGTGCTGTCTAATTGTGTGTGCCTATGTCTATGCATGTCAATTTAGATAATATCATTTTCATTCTTGGTGTAATCTTCTTTTTCCTTCTTAACTTAGGAGTCATTTGCACGAGCAAAGAAATGGGTTCAAGAGTTGCAGAAGCAAGGTGCTTATCTGTCAAGTTATCTACTTTATTCGAATCGAAAAGTTAGAATATTTTTTCTTTATCAGTTTATTGCAAACAATATAGAGATCTACAAACATCTTTTTTATCCGTTTCTCTATGTTGTCCTGTACTCCATTACTTTATTTCCTTATGACTCAAATAAGGTTATTAAAGGTATCACAACTTCATCTGAATATATTTTTCGGTAAAGTGAAGTATTTTTGACAATTGCACAGGTAATCCCAACATGGTCATGGCTCTTGCTGGAAACAAAGCCGATCTAGAAGATAAGAGGAAGGTGACTGCAGAAGTAAGTGTTTTCTTTCTTTCTCGCCTTGTGGGTAAACATGGTAATGCCTACCATATTCTTATTTGAGGTTACTTTGATTGCACTTGTCCAACCATCTGATTGGAAGCAAAATTCTTGTATTGATTTCATCATATTGTGTCTGGTCTCAATTCTATAGTATAGTTCTACACATTTCCTATCTCTAAACTGTTATGGAATTTGTAAAAAGTAGTTATGAATGTTCTCATTTTGTCTATTAAGTTTTATTATACATTGAGGATAACTGATTTTTGACAGAGAAACATGTTACTGGCCTCTAGATACCCGGTTCAAATAATGTAAAATTGAAATACTCATTCTTGTGGTCTGTAGGAATCAACTCGTGCAATCCAGAGATAAAGGAAAAGGAAAAGTCTGCTGGCTTTCCTTTTTTGAAATGCTATTCTATAATTGAGTTTCTCGCAATTAAAAGATATGTAATCAGAACTTGGCATTTGTTATTAATAACTTATTCTACTGGGTTAGTCACTTTCCATTTTCTAAAAATTGGGTAGTTAAATTTCTTGGCTGTTTTGTGGTCCCTGATATATAGTTTTCTTGATACGGCTTTTGCAGGAAGCACGTCTGTACGCAGAGGAAAACGGTCTTTTTTTCATGGAAACCTCTGCGAAAACTGCTACCAATGTCAATGATATTTTCTACGAAATAGGTATATTCCATTGTTTTGGTGCTTTGCATGTTTCCTTTTATTGGTCTCTTTGTTTTTCATCTGTTCTTTTCAATGGTTTATGCCACAGTAGGTGAAACATTCTACTACTCAGGCTTCTGAAATTTGACTGTGTACAGGGTCAGTCTTGTCTTATAGGTTTCCTTTCTTGTTATCCTTGTGCTATGCAATTGTCACGACCCAAATACCTAACCAGTCGTGATGGCGCCTATCGTGGAACTAGGCAAGCCGACATTCTCAATATGCTTTCAATATATAACAGAAGTGAGCTAAAGAAATTAAACTAACTAAAAGTTTACATAATAACGGGATAAAAACCCAAAACACAAGTGCGGAATGATAGCCCGACATCGGGGTGTCACTAAGTCATGGGCATCTAACAACCAATGTAGAAACAGAGTCTATTACAGTCTGTGCCAAATGCCAGTACAAGAGAGAAAAGATAATAAGAAAGGAGAAACAAGGGCTGCGGACGCCGGCAGCTACCTCGTAAGTCTTCGATAATCAGCCCGCGCACGAACTCAGCGACCGCCAGAACCGTACACACTTGGATCTGCACATGAAGTGCAGGGTGTAGCATGAGTACAACCAACTCAGCAAGTAACAGAATTAAATAAGGAACTGAGAAGCAGTGACGAACTATAAAAATACAGATCATTTCAAAAGTTTTCAGTAAAGCGTGAACATGCTTTCAAATCCGGTGGTATAAGTCAAATCAGTTCGAGCTCAAGTAAAACAGATATGAATCTTCCAGAAATTTCACAACAACAGATAACAACTAAGTGCAACAATAAATAAAAGCAAGTACAACCTCTCAAAACAGCAGTCACTCAACTCATCTCAACAGCTCATACTCTCGGCTCTCAGCCTTCAATACACACTCTCAATAGGTACTTGCGCTCACTGGGGGTGTATAGACTCCGGAGGGGCTCCTTCAGCCCAAGTGCTATATTGCTGCGGCGTGCAGTCCGATCCAATATTGTTGCGGCGTGCAACCCGATCCAATAATATATATATAGCCCGAAGGCTTGTTGCGGCGTGCAACCCGATCCATATACCTCACAGCTCGCAGCTTGGCGCTGAGGCCCTATCTCAATCACTAACCTCTCCAGCCCCTCGGGCTCACAGAATATCATAATAATTAGCCCAAACAGAGAATACAACAAGTATTAACAAGAAATGAGAGGGAACAGAGATATAACACACAAGTAAGACTGTGACTGAGTACAAAACAACAATTAACAGTCAATTCAATAAGTATTCGACCGCGGCGGGTCCAACAGTGATATCATATGGCCTAAGCATGGTTTCTAACATGAAAGGCAGTCAATTGCTCAAAGGCAAGGATAAACAAGTAATAACAATGGCTATTCGACTTTACAGTCTCACGGGACGGACCAAGTCGCAATCCCACACGGTGCACGCTCACACGCCCGTCACCTAGCATGTGCGTCACCTCCAAATATTCATATCATATCAATACTCGGGGTTTCATACCCTCAAAACCAGATTTAATACTGTTACTTACCTCAACCGCGCAGAAATCCTACTCCGAAATGCCTTTGCCTCTCGAATCGGCCTCCAAATGCCCCGAATCTAGCCACAAACAGTACGAGATAATCAATATTGGCTAAAAGGATCAATTCCACACGAAAACTACTAAAATATAGTCCAAAATTCGAAATCGGCTCAACTCGCCCCCCAGGCCCACGTATCGAAACCCGACGAAAGTCACAAAACCCGAAAGCCCATTCACTCACGAGTCTAACCATACCAAATTTATCAAAATCCGACCTAAATTGCTCCTCCAAAACCCCAAAATTCACTCTCCAATTCCCAAGCCCTAATCTCCCAAATCTCACCTCAAACACTCACCAACTAGGTGTAAAATCAGTGGGGAAATACCATTATTGAAGATAAATAGGCACAAGGAACTTACCTCAGTGATTACTCTGAAATCTCTCTCAAAATCCCCAAAATCCTAGCTCAAAAATGATGAAAATGGTGAAAAATCTCGAAGTGTTTTATTTATAGGTTCTGCCCAGACTTCTCGCACCTGCGGCTCCATATCCGCATCTGCGGGCAAAGCCCCGCTTCTGCGGGAAAATCCCTAAACACGGCCTCCGCTCCTGCGATCAAGTGACCGCATCTGCGCTCTTCGCGGGTGCGTGAACTACATCGCACCTGCGGTCCAATCTCGCACCTGCGCCCCTACATCCGCTTCTGCGACCATCGCAGGTGCGGGAATGCCATCGCACCTATGTCCTCTGCCCAGGTCCTCCTTAGCCGCATCTGCGGCTCCTCCTTCGCTTCTGCGGGCTCGCACTTGCGGTTCCCAATCCGCAGGTGCGGTTACACCGATAACAGCATCTTCAACTGCAAGTTCCTCAACTTCCATCGAGCCGTTAACCACCCGATATCATCCCGAGGCCTCCGGGACCTCAACCAATTATACCAACAAGTCCTATAACCCGATACGAACTTAGTCGAACCTTCGAATCCCTCAAAACAACATCAAAACACCAAATTACACCCGGATTCAAGCCTAAAGAACTTCTAAACTTCCGAATTCCACAACGACGCAGAAACCTACCAAACCACGTCCGATTGACCTCAAATTTTATACACAAGTCAAAAATGACACCATGAACCTATTCCAACTTCCGGAAATCCAATCCGACCCCGATATCGAAATTTCCACTGCCGGCCAAAAATCGCCAAAATTCTAACTTTCGTCAATTCAAGCCTAATTCTACCACGGACCTCCGAATCACATTCCAGACGCACTTCTAAGTCCAAAATCACCTAACGGAGCTAACGGAACCATAAAAATTCAAACCGAGGTCGTTTTCCCACAAGTCAGACATCCGGTCGAAATTTCCAACTTAAGCTTCCAATTAAGAGACTAAGTGTCTCAATTCCCTCCAAAACCACTCCGGACCCGAACCAACCAACCCAGTAAGACATAATACAGCTGTAAAGCACAAAAGAAGCAGAAATGAGGGAAACGGGGCTATAACTCTCGAAACGACCGGCCGGGTCGTTACATCAATACTCAGTTTTTGTGGGCATAGTTTAAGGAATTGTCTGGACGGCAACATTCACCCTCTCTTAAGATATAAAAGATGTTTGTTGGCTTATGTTTACTAGTTGCAGTAGTTGCTAAAAAGCTCAGCAGTGTTCTTTCCTTTTTCTTTTCTTTGGGCAAGACTTTGGGTATTTTACTTGCACAAAAAAAGCCTTAGTTTTAGCACATGAGACATATATGTCGATTTCTGACTGGAAAAATCAAATGGTTGCAAATTGTTATAAGTACTAGCTTCTTGAGGCAAACAGGACTCCAATGGCTAAATGGTTCCAAAGCATAGTGTGAGAGCTACATTGCACTCTTCTGGATATATTAGAGACTTTTCCGGTGCCATTTGATTTTCTATCTCTCAGCTCACTGTATGATAACCCTTTTTAATCCAACCATATTATAGGTCGGTTCTGTGTAATCTCATCTACGTCCGAACTGATCCGGGAGTGAATGAGAAGCTTATCCTGGAATACATAAATGGTTATTCGAACAGTAATTTAGCAATCCTAGCATGCATCTCTAATCCCAGCTGATGTTAACTGCAATATGTAAATTTCCTAACAAATTTCATGCTACATGAATCGCAAGATTGTGCACATTCATTTATGTCAGTTACAAGCGTATGCTCTTGTCACATGAAGAAAACTATAAGATTTTGCAAAAGCAGAGTTTTGTATTGATTAATAGATGTCCACTCAGCTTAGCTCCTCGCATAATTGGTGGTAAATCTTACTTCTTGCACTGTGAACCTAAGTTATCCATGTTATATGTAGCTCTTATAAATCTTGGGATGTTTTTGGTTAATGCCCTGATCACCTACTGCTTGAGAAATTGCAAATGGTCTTCGCTGATTTGATCTATTTCACTGATGGATTGGTTATCTGCTAATTCAACCTAACAAAAGTTAAAGGTGCATTCCTGAATACTTTGGTACCTGCACTTAAACGTTACTAACACAATGCACCCGGACATGTTTTTCAGAACTTTAGTGTGCTTCAAACCAAGATGTCCAGTTTAGGCTAGCTTCAATGTCAGTCATTGAGTACATTCTAGATTTGGCATACAATTGGACCACATGACACTATTTAGGAATTCTCTTTTTGGGACAATGACTACATAATTGCGTCCATGTTATAAGAAAAATCAAATTATGGTGGATGTCTATCTTCCTCCATGATCTTCCTCTCAAATGCTTAATGACATATTCGATGACACATTTCTTCATTTTTCATGCCTATATAAAGGCATTGTAATAGATGGAAAGAAAACACAATTGAAGAAGAAATAAAATCTCTTCCTTCTCTCTATCTCCATTTGTTGTTCACGTTTTACTAAATTATTTTTATTTCATAACACGTTATCAGCACGAGACTCTACCGTCTCAAGAAGCTCTTTGAGAAGACTAAGGTATAATTTTTATCCTCTTTTAATTATGACTGATATTATGAAAAGAAAGTTCGTTGCCCTTGAAATTCAGGCAAGAACTATATGACATGAGTGTTGGATGCTGAAATCCATTTAGATGCAATGGGTCTTGGAGACGCCATTAAAGATAGAAATAAAGCATCTACCCAAGACTGTGCTAAGGCCTTGATTTTCTTGCGACATCACCTTGATGAAGGGTTGAAAATAGAATATCTCACAGTCAAAGATCCACTTGTTTTGTGGAATGGCTTAAAGGAAAGATATGCCAACTTAAAGTTGGTCACTTTTCACAAGCACGATATGATTGGGCTCATCTGAGGCTTCAAGACTTTAAGTCTGTTTCTAAATATAATTCTGCGATGATCAGAATTACTTCTAAATTGAAACTCTGTGTAGATAGTATCAGTGACTATAATATGCTTGAAAAATCGTTCACAACGTTTCATGCCTCCAATATGGTCTTGCAACAGCAGTACCGAGAGAAAGGTTTCAAGAAATACTCTGAGTTGATTTGTCTTCTCCTTGTGGCTGAACGAAACGACTTGCTTATGAGAAATCACGAAAATCGACCGACTGGGTCTACACCATTGCCTAAAGTGGATGAGGTGTATTCCCATTATGCTAAGTGTGGAAAAGGTTGTGGCCCTGTTCGTGGCCGTGGCCAATGAAGAAATTTTCCTAATGTTAATCATTCTCCAAAGAAAAGTAACTTCCAAAAGTGTAAAGGGAAAGATGAGAAATCAAAGACAAAGGGTTCAGAAACTGAATGCTATCGTTGCGGTGGAAAAGGGTATTGGGCAAATATTTATCGCATACCAAAACATTTGGTTGAGCTTTATCAAGCATCTCTAAAGAATAAAGACACTGAAACTAATTTTGTCTATGACAATGAATTTGACATCACCCACCTGGATGTGGCAGACTTCTTTGAGCACCCTGATGAAAAAATAGACCACTTGATCGGTGATGGATCCGTGGCTAAAGGTGATTGAGTAGTTTGATTAATATTTTTTTTTTGCATATTCGTATTAACTAGTGAATAAACATCATGTAATCACACTTCTTTACATGAGTAGTAGTCATTAGTATCAATTAATACTATATCTTTTATGGGGGAGTGTTATAAGAAAAATCAAATTATGGTGGATGTCTATCTTCTTCCATGATCTTTCTCTCAAATGCTTAATGACATATTCAATGACACATTTCTTAATTTTTCATGCATATATAAAGTCATTGTAATAGAGGGAAAGAAAACACAATTGAAGAAGAAATAAAATCTCTTCCTTCTATCTCCATTTCTGTTATGAAATAAAAGCAATTTAGTAAAACATGAACAAGAAATGGAGATAGAGAGACCATCTAGAAGATGCATCTATCAAGACCATAAAATATCTAAATGATCCACTAGGTGGGTGAATAGGTCCACAAATATAGATTATTCTCATCTATTGTCTCAATATGAAATCCATTTCGACGGATATCTTTAAAACTCAACAAGTTCCTCTTGGACTTGGAGGAGAACATTGCATTCTCTATGATAAGTATTGTTCCATTAGGCAGAGTTATAGTAGCTCTTCCAGAGCATTCAATTAGATTACTACTACCAGAAATTATAGTAACATCTGCCTTACACATACTTAAATGAGAGAAATATTTCTTCTCTTTGAATATTGTATGTGTCGTACATGAATCAATTAAGCAAATATTTTTACAATTGAACTTTGATCCAAGAGATATCCATATTTGCGTCTCATGATTTAACATACAAAAAAAGTATATGAATAAATATTAGTATTTTTAGAGAAAAAGAAAAAAATAAATTTAAACTAATTATTCAATAATGACCTTTTAATTCAATTTCGAGCAAACTCAGACAAATAATAAGTCAAACTCTCCAACCATTATAAATACTCAAAGGTATAGAAGTTATAAGTTGGTTGAAATAATTAAGGGATATATATTGAGAATTAAATATATGTGTAGAGAGAAATAGCTAATTACGTGAATCAATGACGCAAGCTATAAATATGACGCAAGTCATTTCTATTCATTTGCTTTAAAAATTGACGTTTAAGAAAACAACAAAACAGTGTCAAATAATTTTACCAACAAGTATGTTTTAGAAAAATCATTTGCTTGAACACAAATATTATAGGCTGACAAACCTTGAACACAAATATTATAAGTGCGTACAAATCTGTTATAGAATACTAGAACTATATTTAATTAAAACAAACTAATACTATTCCATAAAATATATAGTATTAATTGATACTAATGACTACTACTCATGTAAAGAAGTGTGATTACATGATGTTTATTCACTAGTTACTACGAATATGCAAAAAAAAAAAAAAATTAATCAAACTACTCAATCATCTTTAATCACGGATCCATCATCGATCAAGTGGTCTATTTTTCCATCAGGGTGCTCAAAAAAGTCTGCCACATCCAGGTGGGTGATGTCAAATTCATTGTCATAGACAAAATTAGTTTCAGGACATTTATTCTTTAGAGATGCTTGATAAAGCTCAACCAAATATTTTGATATGTGACAAATATTTGCCCAATGGCCTTTTCCACCGCAACGATAACATTCAGTTTCTGAACCCTTTGTGTTTTGGTTTCTCATCTTTCCCTTTCCACTTCTGGAAGTTATTTTTCTTTGGGGAATGATTAACACTAGGAAAATTTCTTCCTTGGCCACGGCCACGACCTTTTCCACGCTTAGCATAATGGGAATACACCTCATCCACTTTAGGCAATGGTGTAGACCCAGTGGGTCGATTTTCGTGATTTCTCATAAGCAAGTCGTCGTTTCGTTCAGCCACAAGGAGAAGAGAAATCAACTCAGAGTAATTCTTGAAACCTTTCTCTCGGTACTGCTGTTGCAAGACCATATTGGAGGCATGAAACGTTGTGAACGTTGTTTCAAGCATATCATAGTCATTGATACTATTTCCACAGAGTTTCAACTTAGAAGTAATTCTGATCATCGCAGAATTATATTTAGAAACAGACCTAAAGTCTTGGAGCCTCAGATGAGCCCAATCATATCGTGCTTGTGAAGAGTGACCAACTTTAAGTTGTCATATCTTTCCTTTAAGCCATTCCACAAAACAAGTGGATCTTTGACTGTGAGATATTCTATTTTCAACCCTTCATCAAGGTGATGTCGCAAGAAAATCAAGGCCTTAACAAAGTCTTGGGTAGATGCTTTATTTCTATTTTTAATGGCGTCTCCAAGACCCATTGCATCTAAATGGATTTCAGCATCCAACACCCATGTCATATAGTTCTTGCCCAAATTTCAAGGGCAACGAACTTTCTTTTCATAATATCAGTCATAGTTAAAAGAGGAGAAAAATTATACCTTAGTCTTCTCAAAGAGCTTCTTGAGACGGTAGAATCTCGTGTTGATAACGTGTTATGAAATAAAAACAATTTAGTAAAACATGAACAAGAAATGGAAATAGAGAGAAGGAAGAGATTTTATTTCTTCTTCAATTGTGTTTTCTTTCCATCTATTACAATGCCTTTATATAGGCATGAAAAATAAAAAAATGTGTCATTGAATATGTCATTAAGCATTTGAGAGGAAGATAGACATCCACCATAGTTTGATTTTACTTATAACATTTATTGTTTATATTTTGGTTGTTACTTCCTAGACTCTGCTTTTAGGAGGTCTCTCTCTTCTATTTTGCATGTCAGAGAAGTTAAATTTCTCTTTAGTTACCTGCTGCCCTAACTTCTGAGTTGGAATCCTACAGCTAAACGGTTGCCTAGAGCTCAACCTGCACAAAATCCGGCAGGAATGGTACTAGTTGACAGACCAGCGCAAGGATCACAAGCTGCATCATGCTGTACTTAAGTATTATCATCTCTATCGCTCCATTCATTCCGTGAGCATCACTCATCTTTTCCAGACGTTGCTTGCTTTTCATTCTGTGCTGGTACTGGGTTTGAAGTCAGGAAAATGGGAGCCGCGTTGTTTACTCTGAAATACCCAGTAGAATATGTAGACTATGTACTCTTTTGTTTGTTTAGTCTGTAAATAGTTGGAACTTCCTACGACCTCTTACCCCCAACTTATCATTGATAATTGGACGCTATTACTCCCAAAAAACTAAACTATGTATAGGTTAATAAGTTTTGCCCAATTAAGTTAAGATTGGAGTAGCAGAACTCAAATGCATATTATGTATTGCGAGGCAGTGATTAGATAATAAAAAAATTAGAAAGATTCGTTTAAGGTTAAGCTGATTGTAACTGAAATTAATCCGCTTGGTCGAAACTAGTATTTTAAAAGGCGGGGTGTGAGGCGGAGCGTTCTACCTATTACGAGGCGAGGCGTAAGCCCGAGGCACATGCCCCATGGATTTTAATTTTTTTAATTTATAAATTAATAAAAAGCATAATAATATAAAAACTATAGAAAGTACATTAAAAGTTTAAGAAAATATTACAAATGATTAAAAAAACTCATAAAAAATAAAATATCTAGCATGTTTGTACCAGCATAAACAATCAATAATGTTTATGTTACTACGAAATATAAATCAACTATAGTGTCTTAACTTTCAAATAATAAGAAAATCATACTTTCTTAATAAATATTATTAAATAAATATTTTACCTTCTTAAAAGTTAATAATTAATAAACTTAACATGTTCTACAAGTTAAAATATTACTCCTTTATGAACAAATACAAAATTACTTTCAAATAATAAAAGTTTGATAATTTTGAGAGATAAAATCTAAGACATGGTGGGCAATATCAAGTGATTGGCTATCTATTTTGGAAGACTATTCAAAATATATTTACTCTCATGTTGTTCTGAGTTACTAAATATGTAATATAATAACTCATTATTTAAGTTGCTCTCAATCTTATAGCAGATGAATACAACTATTCTTTCATTTGTTAAAGAATTTGGAGGGTCTACAATGTTGCTGTCATGTGACCAGGAGGTCACGGGTTCGAGCCGTGAAAACAGCCTCTTGCAGAAATATTAGGTAAGATTGCGTACGATAGACCCTTGTGGCCTGGTTCTTCCCCGGACCCCGCATATAGCGAGAGCTTAGTGCATCGGGCTGCTCAATGCTAATTAGGAATTTTGACACATGATTTGAGTAAGAACTGTTGGGCGAGTCCCGTGTTAGGCATGTTATGAGCGCACAGTGGGATGCTTGAAGTTTAAGCTTCACAGAACTAAGTCCCACGCGTGAGTCTCAAGGCGTTTTGAAAGTGCACCGCCCAAGGGCGAGCCCCCAAAAAGCTTTTTAAAACATTGTGGTAACTTGTCAAGAAATAGAAAAAGAAAACGGCAGACAATGTTAGTCTAGGATATCGTTTTACTTTGTCGTTAAACAAATCTTTTTAACAACTTTACCATATATTTTAGAGATTATAGAAAACGCAAACAAGTGGAGAAGTTGTTCTGAGTATTTACTTCAATTCTGGACCTAAGCAAACTTTGGATGTGTTGGATCATAATTTTTCATTGATTGAAATTTATTGTGTTGACTGAATAAATTTTGATATTATATTTTATGGAAAGGGGCCAAATATATTCCTATACTATTAAAAATAGTTTAAAATTATCCCTTTAATGGAGTATCCATCTATAGTTGCCTTCACTGTTATACAAATATACCCCTGGGTTTAACGGTAGGGCACGTGGCATTACAACCCCTAGTTTTTATAGGGAGAAGGTCCGAATTTACCCTTATACTATGGTATATAGTTTACATTTGTCCTCTGTTATATTTTTCGTCCAAATCCACCATGTTTACCGAAAAAATCGGATAACGTTAGATTTTGTGTATGGTTCTAAGGATATGCGATACAATTCGATATCGTGTAGAGAAATAGAGATACATATATTCTTGACTATGAGAATGTAAATAGTGGGCAATAAGAATGAATGAGATAAAGTAAAGCAAACATAAAGGGATATCATTCAATCTGAGAAGTGATTGTTTTTTGTCTCTGCCCTTTATCTTACAAGGATTTCCCCTTTTATAGAAGAGGGTCATTACAAAAAATAATAAAATAAAATATATAGCGGAAGGCCCATGATGACTTGTCTCTTCCTTGATTCCCGCCAAGATTCTCTCTCTTGGTGCGGTCGCAACGGCTCTTGTCTGTGAGCTCGATACTGGCTCGAACTCGTTACTGGGTCGGGCCTTTCGGTCTTGGCTCGAGTTCGACCTTCGAGATGGGCGTCACGCATTTCCGACCTCGAAGTTGTGCCTTACGGTTTGATTCGGTCACGGGCTCGATAGG
>AWOL01S0006578.1:62838-162004 GCA_000715115.1 Nicotiana otophora | reverse complement strand
AGGAGCAGGACTAGTGGGTGTATCGTCATCCGGTTGCGTTTCATCAAAATCTATTTCTTCATCATCATTTTCATCAATAGTTGGATTACCATAAAAAGCATTCATATATTCATGGTTTAATTGTTCACCGAGTGCAATATTATGGCAAAATTGACTCTCAGTAAATTATAATAAACTATTATCGCTATCAAGAATAGGAGGTGTAGGACGGGTAACAGGTTTTGGCCGGGGAGCCGGGGGAAGTGGAGGAGGAACAAATTGGCCACTAGATTCACCACTCTTGGATTTTTCCTTATTTTTACTAAACATTATTTTTAGGGAATAAGCCATCTTAATTAATCAAGCAAAGTAAATAAAACAAACAAAACTATAATATTAAAACTTAAGAGTTGGAACGAGTTTACCGAATTGACGAACAACTTGTTGAAAAATAGTTATCGTTGAAGACTTGAAGACTTCAATTCACCAACTTCACAATTTTGCACAAATTGTAACAATTAAATAAGCAATTATAGAAGAATATTAGAGAGAGATTGATGATTTTGTGAGAAAAATGAAAGAATGAGGGAGTATTTATAGTTGCAAAATAGGGAAAAAGTGTAATTATAAAAGGTTTGGGGTTAAAATAAAATTTGGGGGGTTAAATTGCTATTTTGCAAATAGCCAACGACTATTTTGCAAATAGTCAACGGCTATTTTGGCAGACCAAACGGCTAGTTTTTAAATGGCCAAACGGTCAATTTTGTTTTAAAAATTATCCGTTGGTCCCGTTTAGGACCGTTTAGGACCGCTTGAACCGGCCCACTTCTCAGCCGGTCCCGATCCCAAACGGTCCCGGTCTTGCGGGCCTCCCCTATGAGACCAGCCCACTACCCGGTCCATCACCTCACGGTCCCGGTCCTATCCGGTTAGGACCGTTTAGGCCCACCGCCCATGTGGGCTTGCGGTCGTGGGCCGGTCCCGGTCCTAACCAGCCCACATGCCACCCTTAGTATCTGTATATACTTTGAGTTTTTATAAAGTATAAACTAACTATGCAATATATATCCATTAATGATTCAATTATAACAATGAGAATTTTTCAATCTTGGAGTCATTTTCGGTGAGCAAAAAAAGAAAAAGAAAAAAAGAGAAAGATATTTTTAAAAGAGGTGTTGATAGTGATCGACAATGGCTAATTCTAGGTCCTTTGATTTTTCATTTGCATTAAAATAGTAATTTCTCATTGCAAATTTATCTTTACTGTTTTTTGAAATGATTTCCTTTGTCTTATCTAAAATCAATTAATCGCATTTCTAAAAATCAATAATTGCTACTGCTGGTTAGATTCCATATGTTAGGAGATGGAGACTAGTTTTTGTGGAGTTTTACATGAAGGAGTAGAGAGTGAAGAAGGGACAAATGGCCACTCAAAAACTAATTGTTAGTTAACATATGTTATTTGTTTTTGGCTACAAGTGGTAATAAAGACTATAGTCCAACGAGTGATATACTCTTTGGCCGAACGACCAATTATGTCAGAAACTCAACTGTTTCCTCTTCCTCTGGGTTGAAATCACACGTGATATTATTAAATATCTTGCATATAATGATGTTTTATACTTCAATGCCACACAAGATGAGGGTGATTTGTGTGGTGTCCAATTTTCGCGTGCACTTATTGTAGAAGGACATGGTTTTTCTATGTGTTCCTTATACAACTGTTGCAGAAATAGTAAATGCGGAAAGTAAAGAATACAAGTATTTTTATGGGGAAAATACCTGGCTCAAAAGGTGAAAAACATCACGACCTACTACTCAGTAAGATTTTCCCAAACACTTCACTAAATCATTGAGCCAAAACAATATTTACAAGAATCTTTGTAGGATTACCTCTAATCCCCTTGTGGCAACCGGCCTCTAACTGTTGCGATAACTTCAAGTTAACTCTAACTTGAATACTCAGAGTACCTAATACAATTGCCTCTAGATAAAGCTGAAAGGTACAATTTGAAAAGCCCTACTACAATTGAACTTGAGTAAAAGATAGACACTTGGAACTGGTTCTTCTATCTGGTTCATGTAGCTTTAGGTTCGCATACTTGAATCACACAAGAATTGTTTGCAAAATGCCTTGCTCTTTTTCTCTCAATCAGGTTTAATTTCAGCGTTTGTGCGTACCAGTAAAATGAGAATATACTGTAATTTACAGAGTTAGTAGAATAGAAAATAACTAGAGTTCTAATGCTATACTCTTCCATGGTGGAAGAGTTATAGTTATCTTCAACTTCTAACTCCTCCCTTATCTAGGATAGAGTTCTCTTGAGTAAGGAGTCCTTCTCCTTATCACTTATGCAACCGTTTCGTTCAGGAGATATCAGATATAACCACTTAATATTATCTCCTTCACATGCATGCCTTATTCTTGAATTTGCCCATGTATGTGTACACTGTGTATGTACCTGATTCATGCTTGAGTTCCTTTGTCAATCATCAAAACAAACTTCACTTGGGCCAACAAATTCCCCCCTTTTTGATGATGACAAACTCTGTGCTTTTCATAAGCATATGCCATATGTCAACTTAGCTCAACATCAACACAATGTTAGAATACTTCCCATTTTAAAGTCACAAATCATCAACGACCAGGTTCATTAAGTTATAAGCATCACAATCCAAAATAAAAAGCACAACCTATCTTTCCCCTTTTGGGATCATCGAAAAATGCATAATTATGTTAGATAACCAGGTTTTAATAGAAATTACTCATGGCCACTGGGGCTACTTCAAATGCAATCATGGAGTCAAGCATCATTTATCAATCTAATGATATTAGTCAACAAAGAAGCATCAACAAAAAGTTAGAGCACAAAAATAGTTGATTATCATTGATACTAGTCACCCACAAAGCAGAAAGAGAAATAAAAACACTGGATAATGAGCAAAAAAGATAAAAAATAAATCCCATCCGGGTCACTGGTTTGTCTAACTAGGCTAGGAAGGTTTTAAGGCTGGGAAGGACCAGGTTCTTGGCTCTTGGCTTGAAGCAGTTTTAGCATATCATGAAGAACGCCATCATTCTTCTCTTTTTCCTTTGCAAGCTCAGCTCTGAGAGCATCTCTCTCAGTTTCTACTTCTACCAACCTCTTCTTCAGTCTTTCAATTTCGGCATCCTTAGCCCTACTTTCTTGCACCAAGGCTTGCACTTTACTGTTCACAGGTACCTTTGGATGAACCGGGTTCTTTGGGAGTGGTGTGGACTTCATAGTCACAAAAAGTCAAAGTGTTTGCCCCAAAGTGATCCTTGTTTGTACCAACTTTCTATTTCTTGACGGGTACCTTGAAGTGTGAGAGTACAACCGTAAGAATGAACCCATAGGGTATGGCATGAGTTTTGGTTCCAGACAAAAACCCTACCGAGAAGCTGGATGATGAATCCATACCAATTGATTTGCCTTCCACTATCCAGACATTCCATAAGGACCAGGTCCATGAATGTGGCAATGCGCCTCCTTTCCTACCTAGGCAGCACAACTTTGTTAACAAATTCGAATAACACTTTGTGGGGTGGATTCATCTCACTTTTGTATATAGCCTTGGGCTCAAGCTCTTCTTCATTGTCACCAAACTTCCTTGTAATAGCAAGGGCAGTAGGGAGATTCTCTAGACTTGACCATTTTAGTTTTTTGTAATCATTATAACCTACAATAGGTACACCTAAGATTTCTCTCAATTTATTGTCATCAAAACTCACTGTTACCCCCTTTACCACACTGGTGACTCTGCCATTTTTGATCTCACAGTTTGCCATGAACTCCACAATTTCAGTTCTGGCAAGCTTTTCATCCATCTGAAGGATCATTTCCTTCCAACCTTGCAGTTGTAACTTTTCCAGCAGCATCACCATGTCTTCCTCCTCCAAGTTCCTGAGGAGTCTAGCTTTCAATATGGTTCTTTTCCCAAACTTAACCATCTTGTCCTTCTCAGCATTAGATTCTTCTTCTTCTTCTTCTCCACTCCATTCTTCTTCTTCGACTACTTTCACTTTTCAGGATTTCAAGGCATACCTGCTTCTTTTAGACAAGGTAGAGGGCCCTGCAAACTTTGTCTTTGAAACATACTTCTTTATGGAAGTCTTGATCTTCTTTGCCTTTGGAGTCACAACCTCCATTTCTTCTGCATTCTTTTCATCACGAAGAACCAGGCCCATCTCCTCAATTTCAATTGCCTCAACAGGCTCAACCACCTTTTTCTTTCCCTTAGCAACAACTCTTTTCTTACTTTCTTCTAGGGCCTTTTCCTGTTTAGCCTCATTCTGCTTCTTTTGACTCCTTGTAGCTCTTCCTCTTGTAGGAAGAGTCTCTACAGGGATAGAATAGGCAACCTTTCTCTTCTTGTTTGCCATAGCAGTATCAGGGACTTTAACTCCTGACCCCCTTTTCTTTTTAGGATTGTAACTGTCAGACACCTTTTTCAGTAGGTCCTCGAGAGGTTCTTGCATAGATGGAACAGGTTCTTGGAACCTCTTCCTCAACCTAACCAGCCTCTCAGCTGCTTATCCAGACCCGCTTCCACCTTTTTCTTTCACACTTTCTTCTTTTTCTCCAACAGATTCTTTATTCCATACTACCATAGATTCTGTTTCTTCAGTTAAACCAGCAGGAGTGGGTGAAGATTCAACCACTCCTTTTTCCTTCTCCTCACATCTCCTTGAGCACCCTTACTCTCCTTTTTTTTTCTCCTTTGATTTTTACCACCAATTTTCCCTGACTCAGTGGTCTATACCCCAGCCACAGTTCCTAGCAGAACAAACCTATTTCCATATTGGCAGCAACCTCATAAATGATTTCAGAAGTAATTTTCAGACCAGAAGTTACGTGCTTTGTTTCAAAAGAAACAATTTCTTCCCCCTCAGTAGCAGATTTGAATGATTCATCAGATTTCTGGGGTTCTTCTTCTCTACTTGCTTTCAATTTTTATTGATTTTATTGATTTGTTCTCCTCCAGCAACAACCTTGCAAGCATCCATCTTGAACCTTCATTTCTTAGAGATGGGTGTGGTTGAAGGTGTGATGGATAGTATGGGTGTAGTTTCCTTGGGTGGTGATGAAGGATTCTTAGAAAGGTTTTCCATTATTGTGTTTGAGTATGAGAGAATATGAGAGAAGATAGAGAGAATTGTTTGATGACTTAGAAATTTGAAGTGAAGAAACAACTAAGGCCTAATAAATATAAAGAGGAAGAGTTTAATTGGGTAACAATTGCTTTTTCAAAAGTTCAGAGGTCTAATCAAACAGGGAGTCAGTTTGAAGAGACGTTTATGACTCTCCCTAGAATCTAGGCACTTATTGCATTTTTGAGACTCTTTTGAATGAAACTGGTCCATTTCATAACAGATAAGCTCAAGGAGGTTAGGATTAAATGGGACTCTCCATTTGATCATAATCCAAGTATAATTATTTCGAAATATACTGAGTGGAGAGTATGTATCATGTAATCTTGATGAACCAGGTTATTCACTGAGAAATCTCTTGTGTAAGTATGAATTTTCCAAGAAAATAAAGATAATATCATTAGTGATTAGTGAGACATTGTAGCACATGGCACAAGAGTATACTGATGAAAGTATGAGACTTAGCAAAATCTAATCTAATTATGTACAAATATTCACAGATTCTCTAACCAATTTTTGAGTTAGAACTGGTTCCTTTTAGGTGATCTTAATCATCCCTAATTCTAACATGTTCCTTTCAAAGTGATATCTACTTAGATCTTTTCTGAAGATGTCAGCTATTTGCTTGTCAGTAGCACAAAGTTCCACAGTGATCAAACCCTTTTCATAGTTGTCCCTCAAAAAGTGATGCCTAACATCTATATGTTTAGTTCTTTTGTGATGAACCGGGTTCTTGGTCGTACTAATTGCACTGGTATTATCACAAAATATGGGGATACAACATACATCAATTCCAAAGTCCATTAATTGCTGTTGGATCCATAATAATTGAGCACAATATGAGGCAACAACAATATACTCAGCTTCACCAGTAGATAAGGCCACATAATTTTGCTTTTTGATGGCCCAAGACACAAGACATGAGCCAAAGATACCATAGTCAGCATCAGCATATCCCACTAAGTTGAAATTACTACCTTTTGGATACCATATGCAAAGGTCAGTGATGCCTTTTAGGTATCTCAAGATCCTCTTGACATCAGTCAAGTGAGATTCCTTTAGATTTACCTGAAATCTAGCACAAAGGCCTATACTAAAAAAAATGTCAGGTCTGCTAGCAGTGAGATATAACAAAGAGCCAATCATTCCCCTATACAACTTCTGATCAACAGATGAACCACGTTCATCTATATCTAATTTTGTGGCTGTTGCTATATGAGTGTCAATTGCTTTGGAATATTCCATTTTAAACCTTTTAAGCAACTCTTTCACATACTTCTGCTGATGGATCATAGTTCCATTTGAATTTTATTTAATTTGTAAGCCTAAAAAAAGTAAGCTCACCCATCATACTCATTTCAAATTCACTCTCCATTAGTTTAGAAAATTATTTACTTAACTTTTCAATAGTTGCTCCAAAAATAATATCATCAACATATATCTGAACTACCAAGAGATCTTTACCTTTTTCTTTCAAGAATAAAGTATTGCCAATTTTACCTCTCTTGTAGCTATGCTCAAGCAAGAATTTTGATAATCTTTCATACCATGCTCTTGGAGCCTGCTTGAGCCCATAAAGTGCCTTGTCAAGCTTGTACACATGATCATGACACTCCTTGCTTTCAAAGCTCGGGGGTTGCTTGACAAACACTTCTTCCTTTAGATAGCCATTAAGGAAGGCACTCTTGACATCCATCTAATGGAGAATGAATTCCATATAAGCAGTAAAGACTATACGGAGTCTAATTGCCTCCAATCTTGTAACTGGAGCAATAGTCTCATCATAGTCTATGCCCTCCTTTTTGACTATATCCTTGAACCACTAATATTGCCTTGTTTATTGTAACTGTTCCATCTTCGTCAATTTTGTTTATGAAGACCCATTTTGTGCCAATTACTGATTTGTCCTTGGGTCTTAGTACCAGATGCCAAACTTTACTTCTCTCAAATTGGTTGAGTTCATCTTGTATTGCATTCACCCAGTTTGCATCATGCAAAGCCTTAACAACATTTTTAGGTTCAATAAGAGATAAAAAACATCAAAAGCACGAAGATTCTTCAAAGAATATTTGGTTTTGATTTCAGAGGTTGGGTCGGTAATTATGTTCTCAATGTGATGAGAACTTTGATACTTGCAAGGTTTCACAACCAACTGATTTCCCCTAGATATTCCTTCAATGTTTTGTTACTGACGAACATGTTCATGGACAGGTTCCCTCGAGGTTTGATGATCCGTTCCTCTTTGTTCAGTTCCCTCTGTCAAGTTGTTGTGGGTGGAAGGACCTGTTCCACCCTATGTTCCTTCCTCTGGTGTAGCTTCAACCTGGGTTGTGGTTTCATTTGAGTTTCTTACTAGCCAAATTTCTTCATCATCGTGTTCATGTCTTTCAGAAAGAATGTTAGTTTCATCAAAAGCCACACGTACACTTTCTTCTACACATATAGTTATTTTATTATAAATTTTATAAGCTTTACTATATGAAGAATATCCCAAGAATACTCTCTCATCACTTCTGGGATCAAACTTACCTAGGGAGTCCTTACCATTATTGTGCATAAAGCACTTGCATACAAATGCCCTAAGATGTGATATATTTGGCTTTCTCCCTTTAAGTAACTCATAGGGAGTCTTCTCAATAAGAGGTCTAGTCATGCACCTATTTATGATGTAACATGCAGTGTTCACAGCTTCTGCCCAGAAGCTTTGGGGAAATTTACTATAAAGAAGCATAGTCCTAGCCATTTCTTCCAATGTCCTATTCTTTCTTTCAACTACTCTATTTTGTTGTGGAGTCCTAGGAGCAGAAAAATTATGATTTACACCATGCCCATCACAAAATTCAGCAAATTTAGTACCATGATTAGACCTAATTGATGCAAGTTGATTACCTAGTTGTTTCTGAGTTTTTCTAACAAAAGAAGTGAACATGTCAAATGCTTAATCTTTAGATGTTAAAAACATTGTTCAAGTAAACCTAGAGTAATCATCAACAAGCACCATCACATATCTCTTACCACCTCTGATCAATGTTCTGATTGGTCCACAAAGATCCATATGGACCAGTTCAATCGTCCAATGGTGCTTACCATTTTATTTCTGTTGAAAGAGGATCTTACCTGCTTCCCCCTTGCACAAGCCTCACCAACTTTATCTTCCTTGAATTTAATGTTAGGTAGCCCAATCACCAAGTCCTTGGAGACTAGTTTGTTGAGTTGACTTAAACTGGCATGTCCAAGTCTCTTGTGCCAAAAGAGGGTATCATTATCCAACACACTTAAGCAAGTGAGTTCATTTTTCAAAAATGTGGATAGATCTACAACATATATATTGTTCACTCTTTTTCCCTGCAAAACTATCTTGTTATTGGTAAGATTAATCACAAAGCATTTTGTAGAGGTGAAGGCTACCATGTTACCTCTATCACACAATTATGATACACTTATTAGACTATATTTCAGTCCATCTATCAAGTAGACGTTCTCAATAGAGTGAGAATCAGTCTTACCTACTTTTCCATCCCCAATGATCTCACCTTTCTTCCCATTTCCAAAGAAGATATTACCTCCTTTAAGGTCCTCAAGTGAAAGGAACTGGTTCTTGCTTCCTGTCATGTGCTTTGAGCAGCCACTATCCATGTACCATATTTGACTGCTCCCCCTTCTCTTGGACCTGCAAAAGGAAATCAAGGGTTAGTCGTAGGAACCCAAACTAGTTTGGGTCCCTTTCTATAGGCAAAATGATGAATCAAATTCTTTTTATCCCAACTTGGTTGCCTATTCTTCCCTCGAACAAATTCTTTATTATTTTGACTTGCCTTTTCTTTTGCAATGCATTCACTGTTTTAGTGACCTGCTTTACCACAATGTGTGCAAATCTTGCTCTCAGGAAGTGTGAGGTACTTGTTTTTGGGATCCTACTTAGGTGCGAGGTTCCCAAAGCCAAGTCCTCTTCTATTGCTACTATGGTGTTCTTGTATCCATAAAAGTGCATCGGAGGACCTGTTCCATTTACAAGTTCTTCCTAGCTCATGCTTGACCTTGCTTAGATCCTCCTTTAGGATTCTTACATGCTCATCCCTTTTATACAACTCATTTTTCATTTTTCTTACATTTTCTTCTAGAGTAAGTTGTGTGTGATCAACTGTCTTTTTACCTGTTCCTAATTTCAGTTTTAGATTTGCAGATCTAAGCTCTAGGACAGTTGAGTCAAGTATATGAACCTGGTTCTTCAACACAGTATTTTCACTTACAGATTCACTAACCCTAAATCCCAGGTTTTTGCACTTAGCCTTCAAAATCATACATTCTTTAGACAACTATTCCTTTTCATTGTTTACATCCTCAGATTCATCAATTAGTTCTAAAAGTAACTCAGATAACGTTTCTTTAGACAATAATTTAATCGTCTTTGAGATAAATTACACTTATCTCAGTTTCTTCATCAGATTCTCCAATAGCCATAAGTGCTTGTTCATCCTCATCATCTGAGTTTTCATATGAGCTTTCTCCCCAAGCAGCAACCATAGCCTTGATTAATCCTTTGTTATTGCTTTTCTTGGGTTGAACCACTTCCTTCACCCTGTTCTTTCGTTCAACTCTTTCCTTCTTCCATTCAATTTCTCATAGAGGACAGTTCTTGATGTGGTGATCAGTCTTTCCACACCTGTAGCAACCATCATTGGTTTGCTTCTGAGGAGCTTTTCACTTGCTATAGTTTCCACTTCTTGAAGAGCCTTTTCCTCTCCTCAGGTGCTTCTTGAAGTCCTTGGTGATCATAGCCATTTCATCATCTTCTAGATCAGAACCTTCAGTAATTCGGAGTGCCAAGCTTCTTTCCTTCTTAGGTACATCCATTTTCATGGTTTGTCTCCTTAGTTCATAGGCAGTGAGATTTCCAATTAATTTATCTAGTGGGAGAGTGGCAATATTCTTTGATTTCTGAATGGCAGTGATTTTTCTCTCCCTAGTGATAGGCAAAACCCTAGTCAGTATCTTCTCGACTCTATCTTCTTCAGGAATAATCCTTCCAAGAGACTTTAGTTCATTTGTCAGTGTAGTGAACCTTGTATACATCTCTTGAATGGTTTCTCCTTCCTTCATAGTAAAGTTCTCATATTGAGAGTATAATAGAGTTCCTCTAGATCTCTTCACCTGAGGTGTTCCTTCATGAGCCACTTGCAATGTGTCCCAAATTTGCTTAACAGTTGTACAACTTTGGATTCTGCTGTACTCATCTGGACCAAGTCCACAAACAAGCCATTTCTTGGCTTTAGCATTCTTCTCCCATTTCTTCAAGTCCCCAGCAGTGCAATCCGCTCTTGTCTTTGGCACCTCTACTCCTTCAGCATTTATCTTCAAGGTAGCAAGTGGACCATCAGTGATAATGTCCCATAGCTCATAGTCCTCTCCTATAATGTGATCTCTCAATCTTGTTTTTTCACCAAGAGTAGTACTGGCTGTTAAAGAGTAGTGGCCTAGCAGTGGATTGCCCTTCCCAGTTCCAAGTGGTGCACTCATGTTGATCTTGTCCTAAGGTATAAGCCTCTTCAAGGAGAATCCGCTCTGATACCAATTGATGTTTTATACTTCAATGCCTCACAAGAGGGGGGTGGAGTGATTTGTGTGGTATCCAATTTTTGCGTGCACTGATTTAGAAGGACCTGGTTCTTTTATGTGTTCCTTATACAATTGTTGCAGAAATAGTAAATGCGGAAAGTAAAGAACACACGTATTTTTACGTGAAAAACACCTAACTCAAAAGGTGAAAAAACCACGACCTATTACTCAGTAGGATTTTCCCCAACACTTCACTAAACCACTAAGCCAAAACAACATTTACAAAAATCTTTGTAAACCTAAGGATTACTTCTAATCCCGTTGTGACAACCAGCCTCTAACTATTACGACAACTTCAAGTTAACTCACTACAACAAATATGATTTTTAACCACGAAATTATTAGCTACAACAGAAAATTCATCACTAATTGCCCATGTTCTGTGACAAAAATTATATTTCGTAATTAAATGCGTGAGGCACATACTTTTAGTGACGAAATACAAATTTCATAGCAAAAATTTTATCTACTAAATTTTCCCACCAAAAAATAAATTGGCGTCAATTATTGAGTAGCATTAGCCACGAATTTAATGTTATTGGTGACAAAATAATTTTATCACCAATGTTATAGACAACTGGTGACAAATAATTATTCATCTTAAAATTAGTTATTATTTTGGCTACCAAATATTTTCGTCACTAAAAGTTTTATATCTTTTGTGACCTTAAGTTTTGTCCCTAATAGCATAAACTATTAGTGACAACCATCGTATCGTCTTTATTTCACCAATGAGATTATTAGGTACCATGGAAAGTTCGTCACTAATTATTAACCTGTTAGGACAAAAGTTACAATCGTACTTAAATGCACAAGTCAAATACTTTAGTGATGAAATACGGATTTCGTAGCAAAAGTTTTATCTACTAAGGTTTTCCGCCAAAGAGATGGATTGTCTGTAACGACCCGACCGGTCATTTTGAGTATTACAGCTGCATTCCCCTATTTACTGCTCAATTTGTGCTTTATAGTTGTTATGTGACTTTCCAGGGTAATTGGTTTTGGTCCGGTGAGGTTTCAGAGTGAATTGAGCCACTTAGTCTCAAAGATAAAAACTTAAGTTGAAAAGGTTGACCGGATGTTGACTTATGTGTAAACGACCCCGGAATAGATTTTGGATAATTCCAATAGCTCTGTATGGTGATTTTGGACTTAGGAGCGTGTCCGGAAAATTATTTGAAAGTCCGTAGTTAAATTAGGCTTGAAATGACTAAAATAAAAATTTAAGTTATGAAATTTGACCGGAGAGTTGACTTTTTGATATCGGGATCGGAATCCGATTCTGGAAATTAGAATAGGTCTGTTATATCATTTATGACTTGTGTGCGAAATTTGAGGCCGATAGAACTTGATTTGATAAGTTTTGGCATCGAATGTTGAAGTTGGAATTTCTTAGTTTCATTAGGCTTGAATTGGGGTATGATTTATGTTTTTAGCGTTGTTTGATGTGATTTGAGGTTTCGACTAAGTTCGTATGATGTTTTAGGACTTGTTGGTGTATTTTGGTCAGGTCTCGGGGGCCTCGGGTGAGTTTCGGATGATTAACAAATCAATTTTAGACTTGGATGACTGCTGAAGAAATTCTAGTGTCCAGTTCTAGTTCCTTCTTCGCATTCGCGAAGAAAGTCCCACATTCGCGAATGGTAACCGGTGTCAGATGAAAAAATTTCTCTTTGCGTTCGCGAAGGGCTGGGCAGGTTATGCATTGCGAACACGAGAGGGTGGTCGCGTTCGCGAAGAAGAGAGAGATTTGGGGGTGGACCTAACACGTTCGCGAGTGAGGCTCCGCGTTCGCGGAGGCCTGGGATTACTGGTCATCGCGTTCGCGAGAGGACCCTCGCGTTCGTGAGGAGGAATTTTGGGTAGCACATTTTTGTGCTTCGCGAACGTGAGGCAATGGTCGCGTTTGCGAAGAAGAAAAACCTAGGCAGAATGTTTAAGTTCTAGAAATGGGATTTCCATTTTTACCGATTTGGAGCTCGGGGAGAGGCGAGTTTTAGGATAGTTTCAAGGAAAACAACGGGGTAAGTGTTCTTAACTCAATTTTGATCAAATTACCCGAATCTATAGTTGTTTTTAGCATTTAATTTGTTATTTAAGTTGGAAAATTTTGAAAACCCTCTTGGTTAAATTTGAAGATTTGAGGAACGAATTGTTATCAGAATTTAGTAATTTTGGCATGGTTGGATTCGTGGTTGAATGGACGTTCATATTTTATAACGTTTGTCGGGTTCTGAGACGTGGGCCCTATGAGCAATTTTTGAGTACAATTTCGGATTTTGTTGGAAAATTAGTATTTTCATATGGAATTAAATCATATAATTTGTATTGACTGAATCAAATTAATTGTGACTAGATTTGAGACGTTCAGAGGCCGATTCACGAGGTAAAGGCTTAGCAGAATAAAGAATTACACGGTTTGAGGTAAGTAACAGTTCTAAATTTGGTCCTGAGGGTATGAAACCCCGAATTTTGTGTTATGTGATTTGTTTTGAGGTGATGCATATGCTAGGTGACGGGCGTGTGGGCGTGCACCTTAGGAATTATGACTTGGTCAATTCCATGGAATTGTGTAGTTGAATAATCTATTGTTATCCGTGCATTTTTTTATGTATTAGAGAAATCGAACTATAAATCATGTTTAAACCATGTATTGATATTGTTAAATTATCTGCTAAATTGCTATTTTGTACTCAGTCACAGTTTTACTTGCATATTACATCTCAGTCTCTATTGTTTATTATTGATGCATCATATCATTGCTATTTGGGCTGCTTATCATGATTCTCGAGAGCCCAAAAGACTGGAGAGGTTGATGACTAAGTGAGGTTGAGGGCCTGATTGTGAGGATATTTATGGGATCGGGATGCACGCCGCAACATGTTGCATTAATTAATTCCATGATTGGCTTGTTATAGCGTTTGGGCTGACGGAGCCCCTCCGGAGTCGGTACGCACCCCCGGTGAGTGCAGGTACCTACTGAGTGCGAGTGGCGAATGCCGAGTGCTGAGTGATTAAGAGGAATGAGTGACTGTGAGGAAATAATGATTGTGTGGTTGGAGTGAATGGGATGACTGAGTGACTGTTGCTCTGAGAGGATGCATTGATTTTATTATTTTTGCACATCAGCTATCATATATCACTGTTGTTTTGGAAATTTCATTTCAGTTGAACTTGATATGAAATTATTGTTTGGGTATTAAATGTTGAACTTGAAAGCATGCCTACCTTCTTATGTTGGAAATTACTGTAATTGGACTTAACTGTGAAGCTCGTCACTACTTTCAGTTCTTTATTTGGAAATGTTACTTACTGAGTTGGTTATACTCATACTACACCCTGCACTTCGTGTGTAGATCCAGGTGTTCCCGGACACAGTGGGTATTGTTTTCTTTGCGCAGTTGATCTTTCGGAAATTCCGAGGTAGCTGCCGGTGTTTCGCAGATCTTGTCTCTCCTTCCCTATCTTCTTGCTTATTGTATTTAGTCTCAGACTATTATAGACCGTATTTTTCAGACTTGTGATGTATAGATGCTTATCTACTCTGTGACACCCCGATAGTTAGGAATTCCGCGTTGAGTTTTGGGTTTTTATCCATGTTTATGAGAATTTTTGGTTATTTAAACTGATTTAATTCATTTTCTGTTAAAAGAGCTGGGATTATCCCGCAATGTCGGCTTGCCTAGTACCACGATATGAGCCATCACGATAGGCTAGGAGTTTGGGTCGTGAAAAGTTGGTATCAGAGCCTATGTTACATAAGTCTCACGAGTCATGAGCAGGTATAGTAGAGTCTTGCAGATCAGTACAAAGACGTCTATACTTATCTTCGAGAGGCTGCCAAACTCTTAGGAAAATTTCACTTTCTTGTATTCTGTCGTGCGAATTTGATGATTACGGAAACTAATTTTTTGTTATTTTATTCTCTCACCAATGGTGAGGACACGTGCTACCGGATCGGACAGTCAGCCACTAGTGCCACCAGTTAGGGCCGCGAAAGGCCAGGGCCGTGGTAGAGTACGTTGCCGAGGTAGAGTTCAAGTTGTATCTCGTACAACAGTTAGAGTAGCACCTGTAGCACCACCAGTTGCTCTAACTCAGGAGAATATTCCAGATATAGTTGAGCCGGCGGGACCAACTTAGGCACCAGCTATGCCCATTGTGATTCTAGGCCTTCAGGAGGCTTTGGCACAGATAATGACAGTTTGCACTGGCCTTGTTCAGGTGGTTTAGGCTCAGGCCATACCAGCCAATTCTCAGGTCGGGGGAGGTACTCATACCCTTGTCGCACGTACTCCAGAGCAGGTAGTGCAGGGACCTTAGATACCGGGGGCACTACCAGCCCAGCCAGTTGTAGCTGCTCAGGCGTAGGTGGTCCCTGTTATGGCCGATGATGAGAAGAGGATACTTGAAATATTTGAGAGGCTTCGGCCCCCATCATTTAGCAGTGCTGAGTTAGAGGATGCCTAGGGTTTCCTAGATAAGTGCCAGCGGATGCTTTAGACGACGGGTATTCTGGAGACTAGTGGGGTCTCGTTCACTACTTTTCAGTTCACTGGGGCTGCCTTCAGATGGTAGGAGGCTTATGAGAGGTACATGCCGGTCAGTGCAGTACAACTTACATGGCAGGAGTTCTCCATTCTCTTCTTGTAGAAGTTCGTGCTGCAGTTTCGCAGAGAGGATCTGCACAAACAGTTTGAGCAGTTACGTTAGGAGGGCATGCTTGTGACGCAGTACGAGATGAGGTTTTCTGAGTTGGCTCATCATGCAGTTTGGTTGGTTCCCATTTATAGGGAGTGTATTAGGAGGTTCATTGATGGCCTCACATAACATCTACGGTTACTTCTAACTCGGGAAAGGGTATTTGGTGCTACTTTTGACGAGGTGGTTGATATTGCTCGGTAGATAGAGTTGGTCCATAGCTAGGAGCGAGGATAGAGAGAGAGAGAGGCCAAGAGGCCTCATGGATAGAGTGGTTTTAGCGGTGTTCCTTCTTGGGGTCAGTTTTACCACGGCAGGGGTTGTCCTTACAGGCACGCACAGACGGGTCATCTAGTTCACCGTGGTGCATCATCCAGCCATGGTTCACATAGTTTTCATCAGGGTCAGTCATCTCTCAGTGCCCTTCCATCCCAGAGTTTATCCTTCAGTTCAGGGTTCGTTTGCACCGGGTGCTTCTAGTGGTTATTCTGGTTCTCGGGGCCCGATTCAGTCCCCATTAGTACCAGCACCGGAGAGTTACTTTGAGTACGGGGAGGTTTGGCATATGTGGTGGCAGTGTCCTTGTCTCCCAAGAGCTCTAGTACAGTAGAGGAGTCAGACTATGACTTCAGCACCAGTTACTTCGCCACTCGCCCAGCCAGATCAAGGTGAGGCACAGTCAGCTAGGGGTCACCCAAGAGGGGGAGGCCGATTAGGTGGAGGCTAGGCCCAATTCTATGTTTTTCCTGCCAGGCCATATGTCGTTGCTTCAGATGCAGTAATCATAGGTAGTGTCTCAGTTCGACATAGGGAAGCTTCTATATTATTTGACCCTAGTTCCACGTATTCGTATGTATCATCGTACTTTACTCATTATCTAGATATGCCCCGTGAGTCCTTAGTTTCACCTATTCGTATATCTATGCCGGTGGGTGATACTATTATTGTGGACCATGTGTATCGGTCGTGTGTGGTAACTATTAGGGGACTAGAGACTATAGTTGATCTCTTATTGCTTAGCATAGTTGATTTCGATGTAATCTTGGGTATGGATTGCTTGTCTCCATGTCATGCTATCCTGGACTGTCACACAAAAACTATGATGTTGGCGATGCCGGGGTTGCCGAGGGTCGAATGGAGAGGTTCTCTAGATTATGTACCCAGTAGGGTAATTTATTATTTGAACGCCCAATGTATGGTTGGGAAGGGGTGTTTGTCTTATTTGGCCTTTGTGAGAGATGTTGATGCATACACTCATACTATTGATTTTGTACCGGTAGTGCGAGACTTTTCGGATGTATTTCCTACAGACCTGCCTGGTATGCTACCCGACAAGGATATTGATTTTGGTATTGATTTGGTGCCAGGCACACAACCCATTTTTATTCCTCCGTATCGTATGGTACCAACTGAGTTGAAAGAATTAAAAGAGCAACTTCAGTAACTCCTCGATAATGGGTTTATTAGGCTTAGTGTGTCGCCTTGGGGTGCAACAGTTCTATTTGTGAAAAAGAAAGATGGTACTATGTGGATGTGTATCGACTATAGGTAGTTGAACAAAGTTACAATCAAGAACAAGTAACCTTTTCCACATATTGATGATTTATTTGACCAACTTCAAGGAGCGAGGGTATTCTCCAAAATTGATTTGAGATCCGAGTATTACCAGTTGAAAATTCGGGATTCAGATATTCTAAAGACGACATTCAGGACCCTTTATGGTCACTATAAATTTCTCATGATGTCTTTTGGGCTGAACAATGCCCCAACAACATTTATGCACTTGATGGACAGTATATTTCAACCATACCTTAATTCATTTGTCGTAATATTTATTGATGATATCCTGGTGTACTCACGTAGCCAGGAGGAGCATGCACATCACTTGATTATTGTATTACAGAGGCTGGGAGAGGAGAAACTTTATGCCAAATTCTCTAAGTGTGAGTTCTGGATTAGTTCGGTGGCATTCTTGGGACACATAGTGTCCAGTAAAGGAATTAAGATGGATCCAAAGAAGATAGAGGCAGTTCAGAGTTGGCGAGGCCATCTCTAGCTACTGAGATTCAGAGATTTCTCGCTTGGCCGGTTAGTATCGTCTCTTTGTGGAGGGCTTCTCGTCTATTGCATCTCCTTTGATTAAATTGACCTAGAAAGGTGCTCCATTCAGGTGGTCGGATGAGTGTGAAGACAGTTTTTAGAAGATCAAGTCTGCCTTGACCATAGCTCCAGTTCCAGTCCTACCTTCAGCTACTAGTTCTTATACAGTGTATTGTGAAGCTTCTCGGATCGATATTGGATGTGTTTTGATACAGGAGGATAGAGTGATTGCTTATGCCTCGCGTAAGTTGATGCCTCATGAGAAGAACTACCCAATCCACAATTTAGAGTTAGCTTCCATCGTTCATGCATTGAGGATTTGGAGGCATTATATCTACGATGTGTATTGTGAGGTGTTTACAGATAATCAGACTCTCCAGCACTTATTCAAACAGAGCGATCTAAATTTGAGGCAGCGAAGATGGTTGGAGCTGCTAAAGGAGTATGATATCACTATTCTGTATCATCCTGGGAAGGCCAATGTGGTGGCCGATGCCTTGAGTAGAAAAGCGGTGAGTATGGGTAGCCTTGCATTCATTCCTGTTAGTGAGAGGCCTCTTGCAGTTGATGTTTAGGCCTTGGCCAACCAGTTCGTGAGATTAGATGTTTCGGAGCCCAGTCGGGTTCTAGCTTGTGTGGTTTCTTGGTCTTCCTTATATGACCGCATCAGAGAGCGCCAGTATGGTGATCCCTATTTGCTTTTCCTGAAAGACACAATTCAACACGGTGATGCCAACGATGTTACTATTGGAGATGATGGGATATTGAGGATTCAAGGTCGTATTTGTGTGCCAAATGTAGATGGGCTGCGTGAATTGATTCTTGAATAAGCCCATGGTTCACGGTATTCCATTCATCTGGGTGCCGCTAAGATGTACCAGGACTTGAGGCAACACTATTGGTGGAGAATAATGAAGAAAGATGTAGTGGGGTTTGTAGCTTGATGTTTAAATTGTCATCAGATAAAGTACACACATAAGAGATCAGGCAGATTACTTCAAAGAATTGAAATTCCGGAGTGGAAGTAGGAGCGTATTACCATGGAATTCGTTGTTAGACTCCCATGGACTTTGAGGAAGTTTGATGCTGTTTGGGTGATTGTAGATCGATTGACCAAATCCACGCATTTTATTCCAGTTGGCACTACTTATTCTTCGGAGCGGTTGGCTGAGATTTTATTCCAGTTGGCACTATCCGCGAGATTGTTCGCCTACACGGTGTGCCAGTGTCCATCATTTCAGATCAGGGCACGCAGTTTACATCACAGTTTTGGAGATCAGTGCAGTGAGAATTAGGCATACAGGTTCAGTCGAGTACAACATTTCACCCTCAGACGGGCGGACAGTCCGAGCGTACTATTCAGATATGGGAAGATATGCTACGCGCTTGTGTTATAGATTTTGGCGGTTCTTGGGATTAGTTTCTGCCACTGACAGAGTTTGCTTACAATAACATATACCAAACGAGCATTCAGATGTCTCCATATGAGGCTTTATATGGGAGACGATGTCGGTTTTCGGTGGGTTAGTTTGAGCCGGGTGAGGCTAGGCTATTTTGTACTGATTTGGTTCAGGATGCTTTGGAGAAGCTTAAATTGATTCAGGAGCGACTCCGCATGGTGCAGTCTATACAAAAGATTTGTACCAATATGAAGGTTCGTGATGTTTCTTACATTGTTAAGGAGAAGGTTCTGCTCAAGGTTTCACCCATGAAGGGTGTGTTGAGGTTCGGGAAGAAGGGCAAGTTGAGTCCTAGGTATATTGTGCCTTTTGAAATACTTAAGAAGATTGGAGAGGTGGCTTATGAACTTGCATTTCCACCTAGTCTATCGGTTGTTCATCCAGTGTTTCATGTATTTATGCTCATGAAGTATGTCAGTGATCCGTCTTATGTTTTGTATTTCAGCACAGTGCAGTTGGATGGTAATTTGACATATGATGTGGAGCCGGTGGCTATTTTAGACTGGCAGGTTCGTTCGAAAGTTGAGATCAAAGAACATAACTTCAGTGAAATTGTAGTGGAGAGGCCAGCCAGTTAGAGAATCTACCTGGGAGATTGAGCAGGATATGTTAAGCAAATATCCACACCTATTTGAGGCTCCAGGTATGATTCTAAACCTATTCGATGACGAATGTTTGTTTCAGAGGGGGAGAATGTAATGACCCGACTGGTCGTTTTGAGTATTACAACCCCGTTCCTTCATTTACTACTCAATTTGTGCTTTGTAGTTGTTATGTGACTTGCCAGGGTAATTGGTTTGGGTCTGGTGAGGTTTCGAAGTGAATTGAGGCACTTAGTCTCAAAAATAAAAACTTAAGTTGAAAAGGTTGACCAGATGTTGACTTATGTGTAAACGACCCCATAATAGAGTTTTGATGATTCCAATATCTTCGTATGGTGATTTTGGACTTAGGAGCATGTCCGAAAAATTATTTAAAAGTCCGTAGTTAAATTAGGCTTGAAATGGCTAAAATAAAAATTTAAGTTTGGAAGTTTGACCGGAGAGTTAACTTTTTGATATCAGGTCAGAATCTGATTCTGAAAATTGGAATAGGTCTATTATCTCATTTATGACTTGTGTGCAAAATCTGAGGTCAATCGGACTTGATTTGATAGATTTCGGCATCAAATGTTGAAGTTGGAATTTCTTAGTTTCAGTTTGGCTTGAATTGAGGTATGATTTGTGTTTTTAGCGTTGTTTGATGTGATTTGAGGTTTTGACTAAGTTCATATGATGTTTTAGGACTTGTTGGTGCATTTTGGTTAGTTTCGGATGATTAACACATCAATTTTGGACTTCGATGACGGCTGAAGATATTCTAGTGTCCAATTCTGGTTTCCTTTTTCGCGTTCGCGAAGAAAGTCCCGCATTCGCGTATGGTAACCGGTGTCAGGTGAAGAATTTCTCTTCGCGTTCGCGAAGGGAGAAGCCGCATTCGCGAAGGGTTGGGCAGGTTGTACATCGCGAACGCGAGAGGGTGGTCGCGTTCGCGAAGAAGAGAAAGAGATGGGGGTGGGCCTAATGCATTGGCCTAAGCGTTCGCGGAGGTCTGGGATTCCTGGTCATCGCGTTCGCGAGAGGACCCTCACATTCGTGAAGGAGGAATTTTGGGCAGCACATTTTTGTGCTTCGCGAACGCGAGGCAATGGCCGCGTTTGCGAAGAAGGAAAACCTGGACAGAATGTTTAAGTTCTAGAAATGGGACTTAGTCCCATTTTCCATTTTTACCGATTTAGAGCTTGGGGAGAGGCGATTTTCGAGAGAGTTTCAAGAAAAACAATGGGGTAAGTGTTCTTAACTCAATTTATGTGAAATTGCCCGAATCTATGGTTGTTTTTAGCATTTAATTGGTGATTTAAGTAGAAAAGTTTGAAAACCCTCTTGGTTAAATTGGAAGATTTGAGGAACGAAGTGTTATCGGAATTTAGTAATTTTCATATGGTTGGACTCGTGATTGAATGTGTGTTCATATTTTGTAACTTTTGCTAGGTTCCAAGACGTGCACCCCACGAGCGATTTTTGAGTGCAATTTCGGATTTTGTTGGAAAATTAGTACTTTTATATGAAATTAATTCCTATAATTTGTATTGACTGAACGAATTAATTGTGACTAGATTTGAGGCGTTCGGAGGCCGATTTGTGAGGCAAAGGCATAGCAGAATAAGGAATTATATGGTTTGAGGTAAGTAACAGTTCTAAATTTGGTCCCGAGGGTATGAAACCCTGGATTTTGTGTTATGTGATTGGTCTTGAGGTGACACACATGCTAGGTGACGGGCGTGTGGGCGTGCACCGTCGGAATTGTGACTTGTTCAATTCCATGGAACTGTGTAGTTGAATAATCTGTTGTTATCCGTATATTGTTTCATATTTTAGAGAAATCGAACTATAAATCATGTGTAAACCATGTATTGACACTGTTGGGACCCACAAAGGTTGTGTACATGTTAAATTATCTGCTAAATTATTCTTTTGTACTCAGTCACGATTTTACTTGCATATTACATCTTAGTCTCTATTGCTCATTATTGATGCATCATATCATTGCTGTTTGGGCTGCTTATCATGATTTATGAGTGCCCGAGAGACTGGAGAGGTTGATGACTGAGTGAGGTTGAGGGCCTGATTTCGAGGATATTTATGGGATCGGGCTGCACGCCACAACATGTTTTATTGATTTATGCCATGATTGGCTTGTTATAGCGTTTGGGCTGAAGTAGCCCCTCCGGAGTCTGTATGCACCCCCAGTGAGCTCATGTCACGATCTCAGTTTCCTTCCGTTGGATGTCGTGATGGCACCTAGTCTCTAAAACTAGGTAAGCCTATCCATGCAGCATATAATCAAAATAACAATTAAAAACTTTTAAAATCTCAACCTCTATATACATAAAGAAATTCCCGAAACCCGATGAAATACAAGTCACAAGCTATAAAGAAGTAGTACGAATATCTTCATACATCAGAGTCTAATGTGAATAGGGAAGATAACATAATAAGATAGAAGGGGACTCCAGAGTCTGCGGACGTTGGCAGATATACCTCGAAGTCTCCATACACTTGTGGCTCACTGATATCTGGGCTGGTAAGAAGTACCTGGATCTTCATAAAAAGATGTGCAGAAGCATAGTATGAGTACACCACAGCAGTACTCAGTAAGTGCCAAGCCTAACCTCGGTAGAGTAGTGACAAGGTCAGGTCAGGCCCTACTAGAATTATAAAAGACATGATGACATGTTTAACAATATAATAACAATAAATGACAATGAAAGTGAATCAAGTAAGTAGTATGTCACCATTACATCGCACATAATAAGGGCAAATAATATCTCGTGGAAAGACAATAGAAATTTACAATTGTAAAGAAAATCACCACAATAATTAAAGGCAAATGCAACCATAAAGAAATATCAACAAGGGCACTCCCGAGGTACCACCTCATAGTCCCAAATCATAAATAAATTCACAACAACTCATCTGTTTTCCTTATATCACCGCGGGAGCCTTCACATTTAATTTTAAAGAAAATATTTTCCCCGAAATAGCATCCCGTGTTTTAGCCACCCTTATCACACCGCATGACTTATAGTAGTTCCCCTACTAGCCACGCGTATCAAGACACCCTTAATCGCATGCGTTTCAACACCCAGATCTTATACCACCGCATACGTATCAATATTACAATATATCACAATTTGCACCTCAAGTGCCCAAATATTTTAACTTGCCAAAATAAATCAACAATCAGAATATGTTTCCACAATAAGGGGCTCACGACTCAATCACAATAAATATAAAAGTCTTCACAAGATATTCAGCAAAATAATATCCATTATTTTTACAATACGGAGCTCACGACTCAATCACAATGAATACAAAAATCTTCACAAAATATTCAACAAAAATAATATTTCCACAAATTTAACATCTTGACTTAACATCCAATTATTAAATGTAAAATACTTCATTTTTAATAATAGTTAATTTAAGGAAATTCAACCTTCAAATAATGCAACGAATAAAAGAAGCAAATTTTCAACTAAACATGTAAAAATAATTAGTAGGAAACATATCAGGCAAATTTAGGAATATAAAATAGATCAATGATGATGAATATAATCAGATAAAATAATTTAATTCATGTGTGACAGAGATATACACAATTTAAAAACCAGAGTTTTTCACATTTAGCCCGTGTACACACTCGTCACCTCGTATACACGACTTTCAACACATTACAATTATCACATCAATACCAATCTTAGGGAAAATTTCTCCCACACAAAGTTAGACAAGTCACTTACCTCGCCTTGCTCCAATTTAATCCATTAGTAGGGCTTTTCCTCGATTATCCAACTTTGAATGGCTCAAATCTAGCCAAAATAATTCAATACAATCAACAAAAATTATTGGTATCAATTTCATAAGAAAATACTATATTTTTCAATAAAATTCGAAATTAACTCAAAATTCGTTTGTGGGGCCCACGTCTCGGAATCCGGCGAAAGTTACGAAATATGAACGCCCATTCAATCACGAGTCTAACCATACCAAAATTACTAAATTCCGATAACAATCCGGCCCTCAAATCCTCAAATTTATCCAAGAGAGTTTTTAAACTTTTCCAACTTAATTCACCAATTAAATGATAAAAACAACCATGAATTCGGGTAATCTAACCAAAATTGATTTAAGAACACTTACCCCGATGTTTTCTCTAAATATCTCCCAAAAGTCGCCTCTCCCCAAGCTCCAATTTGTCAAAAATGGAAAATGGGATAAAGTCCCCTGCTTTATAACTTAAAGTTCTGTCCAGGCTGCCCTCGATCCTGGCCCTCGATCATGGCCTATATCCTGGCCCCCGATCATTGCTCTCGATCCTAGGTCTCGATCCTGGCCTTCGATCCTAGGTCTCGATCCTGGCCCTCGACCATGGGCTCGATCATGGCTTCGATTTCTACCGCCGATTTTCCAGCAGAAAAATTACAGCAGTTGTTTAAGTTCAACTTTTGATCCGTTAACCATCCGAAACTCACCCGAGGCCCTCGGAACCTTAACCAAATACATAACAAGTCCTAAAACATTATACAAACTTATTTGAAACCTCAAATCACATAAAACGACGCTAAAACCACGAATCATACCCTAATTCAAGCTTAAGGAACATAAGAATTTTCAACTTCTACATTCAATGTCGAACCTATCAAATGAAGTCCGATTTACCTCAAATTTTGGACACAAATCGTAAATGACATAACCGAGCTATGACAATTTTCGGAACTGGATTTCGACCCTGATATCAAAAAGTCAACTCCCTGGTCAAACTTCCAAACTTAAATTCCTATTTTAGCCATTTCAAGTCTAATTTAACTACGGACTTCTAAATAAAATTCCGGACACGCTCCTAAGTCCAAAATCACCATACGAAGATGTTGGAATCATCAAAATTCTATTCCAGGGTCGTTTATACATAAGACATCCGGTCACTATTTGAACTTAAGCTTTAAACCTTGGAACTAAGTGTTCCAATTCATTCCAAAACCTCTCCGGACCTGAACCGACTACCCTAGCAAGTCACATAACAGTTATAAAGCACAGAATGAGCAGTAAATAGGGGAATGTGGCTACAACTATTAAAACAACTGGTCGGGTCATTACATCCCCCCCTTTAAAATAATCGTTCATCCTCGAACGAGCATAGAGACATACCTGAAGTGGTGAAAAGATGAGGAAAATAGCTGCGCATATCCTGCTCGGTCTCCCAAGTTGCCTCCTCGATCGGATCACGCCTCCACTGAACCTTCACGGAAGCAATGTTCTTTGACCTTAGCTTTCGAACCTACCTATCCAAAATAGCCACTGGTTCCTCAACATAAGATAGATCCTTGTCCAACTGAACTGAACTGAAGTCTAACACATGAGACGGATCGTCGTGATACTTCAGGAGCATAGAAACATGGAATATCAGATGAACTACAAAGATACTAGGTGGTAGTGCAAGTCTGTAAGCCACCTCTCCAACTCTTTCAAGAATCTAAAAAGTCCCAATATACCTAGGGCTCAACTTGACCTTCTTCCCGAACCTCATAACACCCTTCATAGCCGAAAGCCAGAGCAAGACCCTCTCACCAAACATGAATGCAACATCACGAACCTTCCGATCCGCATAACTCTTCTATCTAGATTGGGATGTACGAAGTCGATCTTGAATCAATTTAAGCTTTCCAAGGCATCCTGAACCAAGTCTGCACCCAATAGCCTAGCCTCGCCCGTTTCAAACCAACCTACTGGAGACCGGCACCGCCTACCATACAAGGCCTTAAAAGGAGCCATCTGAATGCTCGACTAGTAGATGTTGTTGTAAGCAAACTCCGCAAGTGGCAAGAACTGATCCCAAGCACCCCCAAAATCTATCACACACGCACAAAGTATATCCTCCAGTATCTGGTCGGACTGTCCCTCCGTCTGAGGGTGAAATGCTGTACTCAACTCCACATGGGTACCTAACTCTCATTGTAGAACCCTCCAGAACCGTGATGTAAACTGCGTACCCCGGTCAAAGATGATAGATACCGGTACGCCATGAAGTCTGATGATCGCGTGAATATAGACCTGAGCCAGTTGTTCCGAATAGTAAGTAGTAACTACAAGAATGAAATTGGCTGACTTGGTCAACCTATCCACAATCACCCAAACTGCATCAAACTTCCTCTTAGTCAGTGGGATCCCAACAATGAAATCCATAGTGATCCGCTCCCATTTTCATTCTGGAATCTCTAACTTTTGAAGTAACTCACCTGGCTGCTGATGATCATACTCCACTTGCTAGCAATTTAGGCACCGAGCTATATATTTCACTATGTCTTTGTTCATCCGCCTCCACCAATAGTGCTGTCTCAAGTCCTGATACATCTTTGTAGCACCCGGATGAATGGAGTACCACAAACTGTGAGCCTTCCAGAGAATCAACGCACGCAAGCCATGTACATTGGGTACACATAGCCTGCCCTGAATCCGTAATACACCATCATCTCCAACAGTGACCTCCTTGGTGTCACCGTGCTGAACTGTGTCCTTAAGGACAAGCAGATGGGGGTCATCATACTGATGCTCCCTGATACGATCATACAGAGAGGACCGAGAAACCACACAAGCCAAAACTCAGCTCGGTTCGGAAATATCCAATCTGACAAACTGGTTGGCCAAGTCTTGAACATCCAAGGCTAAAGGCCTCTCTGCTACTGGTAAATATGCTAAGTTGCCCAAACTCTCTGCCTTACGACTCAAGGCATCGACCACTATATTGGTCTTCCCGGGATGATAGAGAATAGTGATATCATAATCCTTAAGCAACTCCAACCATCTCTACTATCGCAAATTAAGATCCTTCTATTTAAACAGATGCTGTAGACTCCGGTGGTCGGTGTAGACCTCACAATGGACACCGTACAAATAATGCCGCCAAATCTTCAAGGAATGAATAATAGCTGCTAACTCAAGGTCATGGACTAGATAATTCTTCTTGTGTACCTTTAACTGTATGGATGCATAGGCAATCACCCTACCATCTTGCATCAACACTGCGCCGAGACAAATACGCGATGCATCACAATACACAATATTAGACCCTGAACCTATAGGTAATACCAATCCTGGTGTTGGAGTCAAAGTTGTCTTGAGCTTTTGGAAGCTCTCTTCACATTCCTCGGTCCACTTGAACGGAGCACCCTTCTGGGTCAATTGGGTCATAGGTGTAACAATAGAAGAGAAACCCTCTACAAATCGGCGATAATACTCCGCCAAACCAAGAAAACTCCGGATCTTAGTAGCTGATGATGGTCTGGGCCAACTCTGCAATGCTTCAATCATCTTCGGATCTACCTTGATCCCTTCGCACGATACTATATGGCTCAAAAATCCCACTGAATCAAGCCAGAATTCAAACTTTGAAAATTTTGCATATAACTTGTTTTCTCTTAAAGTCTTAAGCATAGTCCTCAGGTGCTGCTCATGATCCTCCCGACTCCGGGAATACACCAGAATATCGTCAATAAACACAATGATGAAAGAATCAAGATAGGGCTGAAATACACTATTCATTAAGTGCATAAATGCTATTGGGGCATTGGTTAGCCCAAATGACATTATAAGGAACTGATAATGACCATACCGAGTCCTAAAAGCAGTTTTTAAGATATCAGGTTCCCAAATCTTCAACTGATGATAGCATGAATGGAAGTCAATTTTAGAGAATACTCTGCACCCTGAAGCAGGTCATCAATACGTGGCAATGCATACCTGTTTTTCACTATAACCTTGTTCAATTGGTGGTAATCAATACACTTTCGTATAAAACCATCATTCTTCTTCACAAATAAGACATGAGCACCCCAAGGCAATACACTGGGCTGAATGAAGCCCTTATCAAGCAAATCTTGTAATTGTTTTTTTAATTCTTTCAACTCTGCTGGGGCCATACGATATGGTGGAATATAAAGGGGTTGAGTGACCGGTAACAAATTAATGCCAACGTCAATATCCCTGTTGGGTGGCATACCCGAAAGGTCCGCTGGAAATACATCAAGAAAATCCCTTACTACAGAAACTGACTCCACGGTAGGAGTATCAACACTAACATCTCTCACATAGGCTAGATACACATCACCCCTTCTCAACCATTCGTTGCACTTTATGAAATGAAACAACTCTACTAGGAACATGATCCAAGGTACCTCTCCACTCTATCCACGGTAGACTTGGCATTGCCAACGTCAGCGTCTTGGCAACAACCAGTCCATGCCCAAATAATATCAAAATCCACCATACTGAGCAATAATAAATCAGCTCTGGTCTCAAACCACTGATAACAATCAAACACGACCGATACACGCGGTCAACAATAATAGATTCACCCACGGGTGTAGATACATAAATAGAAGAACTCAAAGAATCATGGGATACGCCCAAATACGGGGTAAAATAAGATGACGCATAAGAATAAGTGGAGCCTGGGTCAAATAAGACTGATGCATCTCTGTGACAGATCGGAATGGTACTTGTGATAACAGAATCAGATGCAACGGCCTCTGTCCTAACAGGAAAGGCATAATATTTTGCCTGGCCTCCCCCTCTAAGGCAACCTCTACCTGTCTTACCTCCACCTCTAGCTGGTTGTGCAGGTGGAGTAGCAACTGGTGCAGTGATCATGGCCTGAGAAGCCCGAGGGCCCTGTGGAATGGGAGGGGCATGAGAAATCTATGAAGGTGCACCCCTCCTAAATCTGGGGAAATCCCTCATGATATGATGAGTGTCACCAAACTCAAAAGAAGCCCTCGGAGGACGTGGATGCTGGAACTGGCTTGGGCCTGATCGACTAGACTGCTCACTGAAAGCACCTCGCACACGAGGTACAGAAGACACCGGCGGTGCATAATATGGAACCTGAGGTCTGGGAGTAGCCGGAATAACATTGGAAGCCGGAAGTGATGAATGAGTAGGACGACTCACATAAATTCTACCAAGACGGGTTGCAGCTGGAGCACGAGAATTATTATATGTGCCAGAATCTCGGGGTCTCTTAGCTTCCCTCTCTTCTCTCTCCCGAGTCCGCATACCCTCCAATCTTAGAAATTGACACCACTTATTGGTATGCGATGTTCATCTCCAGTTCTCGGGCCATACTGAATCTGATACTAGGGTGGAGCCCCTCAATAAATCGATGAACCCGGTCTCGAACAGTAGCAACTAAGGCTGGTGCATGCCTAGCCAAATCACTGAATAAGACCGCATATTCCAATACGGTCATAGAACCCTGGCGCAGCTGCTCAAACTGTGCGTGCCATGGATCTCTAAGGCTTTGAGGAACATACCCTCTCAAGAACATATCTGAAAATTGAGTCCAAGTGAGTGAAGCTGCCTCAGCCGGACTATCCAACTCAAATGCCCGCCATCACTAGTAGGCCGCTCCTCTAACCTGAAATGCCGTGAAAGAAATTCCATTGGAATCCACAATACCCATAGTACGGAGGATATAGTGACATTCTTCAAGAAAACCCTGAGCATCCTCTGAAGCCAAACCGCTGAAAGTGGGAGGGTGGTACTTCTTGTACCTCTCGAGCCTGAGTTGCTCCCTCTCTGAAACTGCTTCCCTAACCTCGGGCCGAACTGGGATAATTGGCTGCACCGGTATAACCTCTGGGGCATGGTCAACTTGGGCCCATGGATCTGGGGTATGAGAGGCGGGAGTCTGTGCTCCTCCCCCGGCCTGAGAAGTGGCAGGATCAAGTGGAATTAACCCTGCCTGAGCTAGAGTGCCAAACATGCTTAAGAACTGGGCAAGAGTCTCCTAAAGTGCAGGAGTAAACATGTGTCTCAGGTGTCTACTCTCCAACTGGAGCTACTGATGGCTCTGCTACAGCAGCTAGTGCAGGTGCTCTAGCTGCACCACGTGGTCTTCCTCGTCCTCTGGCACAACCTTTGCCCCGACCCCGGCCTCTTACGGCTCTAACAAGGGGCGTGTGTGTCTGATCATCGGATCCAGTTGTGCATGTCCTCACCATCTATGAGAGAATAGAAAGACAATGGTTCAAAATTTCGAAGTCAATAAATGCGCATGATAAGGAATCAAAGAAGTGAATATTTCCTAACAGTTTCATAGCCTCTCGAAGATAAGTACAGACGTCTCCGTACTGATCCGCGAGACTCTACTAAACCTGCTTGTGAGTCATTAGACCTATGAACCCAGAGCTCCGATACCAACTTGTCACGACCCCAATTTCCCTCTGTAGGATGTCATGGTGGAACCTAGTCTCTAAGACTAGGTAAGCCTATCAATGCGGAATATAATCAAAATAACAATTAAAAACTTTTAAAATCTCAACCTCTCTGTACATAAAGAAATTCCCAAAACCCGGTGAAATACAAGTCACAAGCTCTAAAGAAGTAGTATGAGTATCTGCATATATCAAAGTCTAATCTGAATAGGGAAGATAGCATAATAAGATAGAAGGGGTCTCCGGAGTCTGCGGACGTTGGCAGATATACCTCGAAGTCTCCGTACACCGGTGACTCACTGATATCTGGGCTGGTAAGAAGTACCTAGTTCTGCACAAAAAGATGTGCATAAGCGTAGTATACGTACACCATAACGGTACCCAGTAAGTGACAAGCCTAACCTCAGTAGAGTAGTGATGAGGTTAGGTCAGACCCTAATGGAGTAATAAAAGACATGGTGACATATTTAACAATATAATAACAATAAATGACAATGAAAGTGAATCAAGTAAGTAGTATGTAACAATTAAATTGCATAGAATAAGGGCAAATAATACCTCGTGGAAAGACAACAAAAATTTACAACTTTAAAGAACATCACGACAATAATTAAAGGCAAATGCATCCATAAAGAAATATCAACAAGGGCACTCCCGAGTTACTACCTCGTAGTCCCAAATCATAAATATATTCACAATATCTCATATTTTTTCCTTATATCACCGCGGGAGCCTTCCCATTTAATTTTAAAGAAAATATGTTTCCCGAAATATCATCCCGCATTTTAGCCAACCTTATCACACCGTATGACTTCTAGTAGTTCCACTACTAGCCACGCGTATCAAGGTCCACTGGAAATAAATTTTTCAATAAAATTCGAAATTAACTCAAAAATCGTCCATGGGGCCCATGTCTTAGAATCCGGCAAAAGTTACGAAATATGAATGCCCATTCAATCACGAGTCTAACCATACCACAATTACTAAATTCCGACAACAATCCAACCCTCAAATCCTCAAATTTATCCAAGAGAGTTTTCAAACCTTTCCAACTTAATTCACAAATTAAATGATAAAAACAACCATGGAGTCGGGTAATCTAACCAAAATTGAGTTAAGAACACTTACCCCGATGTTTTCTTTGAAAATCTCCCAAATATCACCTCTCCCCAAGCTCCAATTTGTAAAAAATGAAAAATGGGACGAAGTCCCTTGCTTTATAACTTAAAGTTCTGTCCAGGATTCCCTCGATCCTGCCTCGATCCTGGACCTCGATCATGGCCTCGATCCTGACCCTCGATAATGGCCCTCGATCATGGGTCTTGATCCTGGCCCTCAATCATGGCTTCGATCATGGCCCTCGATCTTGGCCCTCGATACTGGCCCTCGATCCTGGCCCTCGATCATGGCTTCAATCATGGCCCTCGACCATGGGCTCGATCATGGCTTCGCTTTCTGCCCCCGATTTTCCAGCAGAAATATTGCAGCAGCTGTTTAAGTCCAGGTTTTGATCCGTTAACCATCCAAAACTCACCCGAGGCCCTCGAAACCTCAACCAAATACACCAATAAGTCCTAAAACATCATACAAAATTATTTGAAACCTCAAATCACATAAAACGACACTAAAACCACGAATCATACCCAAATTCAAGCTTAAGGAACTTAAGAATTGCCAACTTCTGCATTCGATGTCGAAACCTATCAAATCAGGTCTGATTGACCTCAAAATTTGTACACAAGTCATAAATTACATAATGGAGCTATGAAAATTTTTGGAACTGGATTCTGACCCCGATAACAAAAAGTTAACTCCATGGTCAAACTTCCAAACTTAAATTCCTATTTTAGCCATTTCAAGCCTAAAAGTTAACTACAGACTTCTAAATAAAATTTCGGATACACTCCTAAGTACAAAATCACCATACAATGCTGTTGGAATCATCAAAATTCTATTCCGGTGTAGTTTACACATAAGTCGACATCCGGTCACTATTTGAACTTAAGCTTTAAACCTTGGAACTAAGTGTTCCAATTTATTCCAAAACCTCACCAGACCTGAACCGACTATCCCGGAAAGTCACATGATAGTTATAAAGCACATAATGAGCAATAAATAGAGAAATGAGGCTACAACTTTTAAAACGACTGGCCAGGTCGTTACAACGCAGGTACCTACTGAATGCGAGTGCCGAATGCCGAGTGCTGAGTGATTGAGAGGAATGAGTGACTGTGAGGAAAGAGTGATTGTGAAATTGGAATGAATGGAAGGACTGAGTGACTGTTTCTCTGAGAGGATGCATTGATTTCATTATTTTTGCACTTCAACTATCATATATCACTATTTTTTTGGAAATTTTGTTTCAGTTGAACTTGATATGAAATTAGTGTTTGGGTCTTAAATGTTAAACTTGAAAGCATGCCTACCTTATTATGTTGGAAATTACTATAATTGGACTTAGCCGTGAAGCTCGTCATTACTTTCAATTCTTTATTTGGTATTGTTACTTACTGAATTGGTTGTACTCATACTACACCCTGAACTTCGTGTGCAAATCTAGGTGTTCCCGGACATAGTGGGTATTGATTTCTTCTCGCAGTTGATCTTCCGGAGATTCTGAGGTAGCTGCCGGTGTTTCGCAGACCTTGTCTCTCCTTCCCTATATTCTTGCTTATTGTATTTAGTCTCAGACTATTATAGATCGTATTTTCCAAACTTGTGATGTATAGATACTCATGTACTCTGTAACACCCCGATAGTTGGGAATTCCGCATTGAGTTTTGGGTTTCTATCCCTGTTTATGAGAATGTTTGGTTATTTAAACTGCTTTAATTCATTTTCTGTTAAAAGAGTTGGGATTATCCCACAATCTCAGCATACCTAGTACCACAATAGGCACAATCACGACAGATTAGGATTTTGGGTCGTGATATTATCGGTACTTATTGTAACGACCCGACCGGTCATTTTGAGTATTTACGCTCCTATCAACTATTTGAAGTCTTGAATAACTTCCTACGAGGTATTGAAAATTAGAAATTGGGGGGTTGACTTTTTGATATCGGGGTCAAAATCCGATATTGGAACAGGTCAGTTATGTCATTTATGACTTGTGTGCAAAATTTGAGGTCAATTGGACTTGATTCGATAGGTTTCGGCATCGAATGTAGAAGTTGGAAATATCATAATAGACTAAAGTTTCAAGTGAGTTTGCACATGAACTAACTTCAAATGCAAATAACTTTCATGATACGAAGTGTTATATGGTGTATTATCTATAAAATGAAATATCTTTGAGTCTAGTTTCTAACGCTTCAAACCGTTCGTCATTTGTACATTCCTACAAGAAGTTATGACCAAATTACCAAAGGCTGAATATATGCGGATCTGCGACCAATTATGCGATCGCAGAATAGCTATGCGATCACGAAACTGCTTCTGCGACCGCACACTGGTCGCATAATGGACCAGAACAGCCCAATTCTGGGCACCGATTTTTGCGACCATTTTGCGACTTATGCGACCGCAGACCTGCTTTCGGAGGGTTAATTTTTCTATTTTCATAACCCGACCCCATGTTGATAAATAGGCTTTGGGACTCATTTTGGGGCAACAATCTGACATTTTTAGAGAGAAAGGAGAGTATTCTAGAGAGAGGAAGAAGCTGAAGTGCTTTGTTCATCAAGATCTTGTTCAAGATTTGAATTCCAACAAGGAAATATCACAATATCTTCACCCAAAGAGGTAAGAATTTCTTCTCCCAATTCTTCAATTTCGATTTTTGGGGTAAAGGATAGGAGATTAAGAGTATAATTTTTGGGTGTAAGAGTATCATGTATACATACACATACCAATAAGGTTATGGAAAGATTGTTGAGTTCAAATGAGTAAAGATTGGGTTGAAAATGGTAGCAATCTTCATAGATTTTTATTGAAGATTTGAGGGTCGAGTTGATGTAGGAATTTGGTGAAATTTGTGTAGTTGGACTCGTGGTTGGATGGGTGTTCATATTTTGTAACGTTTATCGGGTTCCGAGACGTGGGCCCCACGGGCAATGTTTGAGCTAAATATCAGATTTTATTGGAAAATTAGTATTTCTTATGGAATTAATTCTAATAAATTTTATTGACTGAATCGAATAATTTGTGGCTAGATTCGAGGCATTTGGAGACAAATTCATGAGGCAAGGGCCTAGTGGAGTAAAGAATTACACGGTTTGAGGTAAGTAACACTTCTAAACTTGGTTCTGAGGGTATAAATTCCCAAAATATGGTATGATATAATTATTTGGAGGTGACACACATGATAGATAACGCGTATGTAGACGTGCACCACATACATTGTGTCTTGAATAAATCTCGTGCAGTTGTAAAATTAATGAATCATGTTATTATCTGAATATGTTCCACGTGTTAGAAACAATTGAGCCGAGGCTCTTATTAAATATCGTGTTTAGTCTATGTGACAATATTTTAGGACCCATGGGATTGTGTTGCTGTTGAATTAATTTTTTCAAAAATATACATTCCACACTCAGTCATATTCGTCAATTGTGAGGATATTTATGGGATCGGGGATGCCCACCTGCAGCAGGCCTTATTGGCTTTATTATTAAATGGATCAGGGATGCCCGCCTATAGTAGGCCTTATTGGCTTTATTATTATACGGATCGGGATTGCCCGCCTGCCGTAGGCTATATCGGCTTTATATAGAGCTTGGGCTGAAGGAGCCCCTCCGAGAGTCAGCACACATCCCTCAGTGAGCGCGGTTGATTTATAGCGCTTGGGATGAAGGAGCCCTTCCGGACTCTGCACACAACCCCAGTGATCGCGGTTGATTTATATTAAGGGATGGATCTTCCCTGGGCATGGATCTTGCCCGAAGTATTTATATTGAGGGATGGATCTTCCCTGGGCATGGACCTTGCCCGAAGCATTTATATTAAGGGATGGACCTTCCCTGGGCATGGACCTTGCCCGAAGCATTTATATTGAGGGATGGATCTTCCGTGGGCATGGACCTTGCCCGAAGCATTTATATTGAAGGATGGATCTTGCCTGGGCATGGATCTTGCCCGAAGCATTTATATTGAGGGATGTATTTTCCCTGGATATGGATCTTGTCTGAATTATTGATATTTGGGGATGGATCTTCCCCTGGTCTGAATTGGCCTTATACAGTACTGAGTGACTGACTGTCAGTTGATGGATATACATATATATTTGGGGATGGATTTTCCTTGGGCTGGATTGGCCATATACAGTACTAAGTGATTGAGTATTTTAGATTGTGAGTACTCACTGAGGTGCATCACATACAGCATGTACATTGGCATGTAGATAAAGAGATGTCATATTCCTCATATTGTTCAGAATTGATCTATTTTATTTGTACTGAGAGTAACTGTTGAACTTGAAAGCATGCCTACATTTGTGTTTTGTTATTTCTATCTAGACTGTACATGCTGCGACCGTCACTACTTTCAGCCCAAAGGTTAGTCCAATTTCTTATTGAGTTGGCTGTACTCATACTACATTCTACACCTCGTGTGCAGATCCAGGTCCTCCCGGATACGAGTGTTGATAGATTTAGAATTTATTCTGTTGAGATTATCAAGGTAGCTGTTTGGCGTCCACAGACTTGGACTCCCTTTCTTTTTAGTTATTGTAATTTTCAATATTTTTAGACAGTGATTTTATCAGTCAGACCTTATATTCATTTAGATGCTCATGTACTTAGTGACACCAGGTTTTGGGGAGTGTTTGTATCGGTATTTGCAAGATTTATGGATTGTGTTTAATTATTATATTTTCAAATTTTAAAAGATATGGTGATTTATTGAGATTGTCGGCTTTCCTAGTATTGAGATAGGCGCCATCATGACAAGTGATATTTTGGATCGTGACAAGTTGGTATCAGAGCTCTAGGTTATATAGGTCTCACGAGTCATGAGCAGGTTTAGTAGAGTCTTGCGGATCGGTACGGAGACGTCTGTACTTATCTTCGAGAGGTTGCCGAACCCTTAGGAAAATTTCACTTTCTTATATTCTATCGTGCGAAATATATTCAGCTTGAAACATAACTCTTTGAATTCCTTCCATGCATTCGTGTGCGCATATGAGCGCTCACTATCAGCTGTGCATCACTGTCTTATGATTCCATGAACGAGGTTCTAGATGTGTATTCTGTGTTTTGTTGATGGGTCAGTCTGGAGGACTTGAGGTCGGAGTGAGACCGCAGCTTGAGCTCGTTAGATCCGGTTGTGGGAACCTGTGCGATTGGACTTGTATATTTGGTAGTATTTCTATGAGTGGAATTTATGGCTCGATGAGAGGTTGATTAACTAAATAATAAGTATGATGTGAATGCAAGATGTGTTCAGATGGGTTGAATGAGACAAATAAAGTTTACTTGTGACTCAAGAGTTTGCTATTGGGTACTTGACTTCTGTTTTGATGTGACATACAATTTTGAGTTGTGAGGGCGTTGAGGGATATGTCATGTGTTTTAATTGCAGAGAGAAGTAGATTTTCATGTCGTGTTGATGAGTTCAAACTCAGAAATATTAAGTGATTCTGTAGTAATTGTGGTTGCACAAAGGTATAGCAAGATGCCAATTTGAGGCGAAGCAGGTGGGTTATCTCCTGCGGAGTAATCTACGTATGTGTGTTCCTTATAATGTTGAGTGGAGGGTTTCTTTTCTCCCAGTGGGGTATATGTGTTGAGATTTGAGTTTGGATTAGTTGAGAAAGTTGACTTGACCGCACGAGAATGAAGGCGAGCTTAGCAGATGAATTAAAGTATTTTATGGTTTTGTGTTACCTAAGCTTGTGAAGAATTTTTGTTGAACTGACTGTAGTATTATGGCAGTAATAGAGTATGTATATTGTGAGTTATGGAATGTTTTGTTCTATGACTTTGAGCCAAGTGGGGGAGCCTGCTATTGACATTTTGATTTCATGGTTATGTGTTAAATTTTAGTTTTGGTCGGAGACATACTTGTGGATCAGTTATGACTTGCAGATATGGAGATCAAGGATGACTCGAGTAAGGAAATTCCTGAATACGGGTTACATGGCACTTTATATAAATACGAAAATCATGGAATGATTAAATTGTTATTTTGAAGAACGTAGTGCGCACGAAGTATGAATTTGATTGGTGGTTTTAAGGCATGGTTACTTCTTTGGGGGTTGTTGTGATAATGGGACTTGTGCCTTTCGGCTCGTTTGGGCGGTGCAATTTAGATTTAAGCATAGCGGGTGACTTTCGAAAGAGTTCTAATGGATTCAAAAATGTATATGTGTCGATTGAAAATTTTTCGAAATTTGTATATTGCCAGAATCGTCTATATATTTAGATGAATGTTATAACTGCTCGGTAATCCCTAAGAAGGGTGCGCATTTCAAAAGGTGCATTATGTTTTGATTTACGGATGTCATTGGTATTGCAGTACCCACCTGGTTAATAAACTGCTAATATTAAAATTATTTCTATGTGGAACGAAAGAATTATAAAAGTATTCCTCATGGGAAGATCGTGAATGGAAGATGTGTTAGTCATTCTAGTGCTGGAGTTGGGATCAGTTACGATGATTCATGTGTTTGATGAATTTGGAGATTAGGAGTTCTCAGAAGTATATTGTTTCGGGTTGCTTGATGTGAGTATTTTATTTTTAACTCAGTGGAGGCACTAGTTGCGTTAATTATTTGTGATAGCTGCGCGCTATAAGTGTGCATATATGTGAGGTTTGAGCCAATGTGCGGGTATCGAGGCAAGTACTCATACTCGAAAGAATGCTTAGGCTATGATATGCCTAGAGTTGACTGTTAAGCGTAAAGTTATAATGTTTCTCGTGTTCGTACCTTTGTTGAGAACTATCTGGGCTACATTTGAGGTTACAAAGAGGTTAATTCCCCTAAATAAATGAGATAGTTACTATTTTTGTGTTAACTTGCCAATTTAAAGTATGATAGCAGACTTGGCACATGCTTACACTATGGCGTGTTATTTATACCAGTCCAGGAGCATGTGAATCTTATTTTATTTACCATATACATGTATACTTATTTGATTTCTCCTCCATGATATCCTTGGACTGGAGGCCTGTGACCATGCCAGGAAGATTATGTTATTGGCGTGTGAGTTGTCCGTATGGATCCATATACTGATATTATTGGCACATGAGTTGTCCGTGCGGATCCATATACTGATATTATTGGCATGTGAGTTGTCTGTGCGGGTCCAGATATTGATACTATAGCACGTGAGTTGACCGTGCGAGTGATGTTAATGTGAGATCTAGAAGAGCCGGTTACTGTTATTAAATTTATGTGTTTTGGTTCTACTATATATAACGAGCTTATAGGATTGCAGTTGTGGCGGTGCTTGTTGAACTCACAATACAGTTCTCTTGTTTGAGACATTTTCCATATTTGGGCACAAAGATTGCGCAGTTGTGGCCTGAGTTATATTAATATGCGTGTATGTGGGATAGTTGTGTTTAATAATATAAGGTCATCAGACCTAGAATGGGTACTATCAGGCTTGATTATGGTATATTCGGGAGGATAATATTGAAAGCCAGCTTAGGAGAGGATTATGGTCCTGGTTAGTATGAGAGAGCTCCAGGGCTAGTTGATCTCATGAGTGGTTATGAGTTTTTGATTGTATCTTTCATCATTGGCAGTGTACGAAGGTTTTAGTATGAGAATCTGTTGAATGCGGGTTTTATACTAGTACTTGGTTGGTTTTGAGTAGTTACTGTGATCAGAAATGGAGCTACGAGTATGCGAGTTGTGTAGTATGTTGTGTGATTATATTTGGGATTATGGTTATGGATGGATACAACTTGTTCAGACTTATACAGTGTGGATGGGAGATTTATATCTTGGAAAGAATTCTCGGTGTTAGAAATTGGGCTCCAAGTTTTGGGCTAAGGTTAAATTAATTATTTTCAGTTGTGTTATGTTGTTATGCCTATATAGAATATGGTGACATGAGATCACCCCCAGGTATGTGCATGGTAAGGAGGAACAATGATTTAAAGGCTTAGAAATAATTCTTGGCATGTTAGAGGACGAATGTATGTTTAAGTGGGGGAGATTATAACGACCCGATCGGTCATTTTGAGCATTTACGCTCCTATAAACTATTTGAAGTCTTGAATAGGTATTATTACTTGTGTGAATTATCGGTTTTGGTTTTAAGGTATTTCAGAGTTAGCTTGGAAGACCGAATTTCATGTTGGAAGCTTAAGTTGAAATGGTTGAGCGGATGTTGACTTATATATAAATGACCCCGGAATAGAGTTTTGATAATTCCAATAGCTCCGTATGGTGATTATGGACTTAGGATCATGCCCGAAAAATTATTTGGAGGTCTGTAGTGGAATTAAACTTGAAATGGCGAAAGTTGAAATTTTAGAAAGTTTGACCAGGGGTTGACTTTTTGATATCGGGGTCGGAATCCAATTTTGGAAATTGGAATAGGTTCATTATGTAATTTATGACTTGTGTGAAAAATTTGAGGTCAATCGGACTTGATTCGTAGGTTTCGGCATCGAATGTAGATATTGAAAATTTCATAATAGACTAAAGTTTCAAGTGAGTTTGCACAATACCTAAGTTTAAATGAAAATAACTCTCATGATACGAAGTGTTATATGGTGTATTACCTATAAAATGAAAGATCTTTGAGTCTAGTTTCTAACTCTTCAAATCGTTCGTCATTTGGACATTCCTACAAAATGTTATGATCAAATTACCAAAGGATGAAAGAATGCGGACCTGCGACCAATTCTGCGATCGCAGAATAGCTATGCGATCGCGAAACTGCTTCTGCGACCACAAACTGGTAGCATAATGGACCAGAACAGCCCAGTTATGGGCACCGATTTTGTGACCCCCATACCCATTCTGCGGTCCATTATGCGACCGCAAACCTGCTTTCGGAGGGTTAATTTTTCTATTTTCATAACCCGACCCCATTTTGATAAATAGGCTTTGGGACTCATTTTGGGGCAAATATCTGATATTTTTAGAGAGAAGGGAGAGTGTTCTAGAGAGAGGAAGAAGTTAAGTGCTTTGTTCATCAAGATCTTGTTCAAGCTTTGAAATTCAATAAGGAAATATCACAAGATCTTCACCCAAAGAGGTAAGAATTGCTTCCCCCAATTCTTCAATTTTGATTTTGGGGTAAAAGATGGGAGATTAAAAGTATGATTTTTGGGTGTAAGAGTATCATGTATACATACACATACCAATAAGGTTATGAAAAGATTGTTGATTCAAATGAGTTAAGATTGAGTTGAAAATGGTAGAAATCTTCATAGACTTTAATTGAAGATTTGAGGGTCGAGTTGATGTCGGAATTTGGTAAACTTTGTGTGGTTGGACTCGTGGTTGTATGGGTGTTCATATTTTGTAACTTTTGTCGGGTTCCGAGACGTGGTTCTCCACGGGCAAGTTTTGAGCTAAATATCGGATTTTGTTGGAAAATTAGTATTTTCTGATGGAATTAATTCTAATAAATTTTATTGGCTAAATCGAATAATTTGTGGCTAGATTCGAGGCGTTTGGAGACAAATTCACGAGGCAAGGACCTAGTGGAGTAAAGAATTATACGGTTTGAGGTAAGTAACACTTCTAAACTTGGTTCTGAGGGTATGAATTCCCAAAATTTGGTATGATATAAATTGTTTGGAGGTGACACACACGATAGATGACGCATATGTAGACGTGCACCACAGACATTGTGTCTTGAATAAATCTCGTGCAGTTGTAAAATTAATGAATCATGTTATTATCTGAACATGTTCCACGTGTTAGAAACAATTGAGTCGAGGCTCTTATTAAATATCGTGTTTAGGCTATGTGACAATATTTTAAGACCCATGGGATTGTGTTGCTGTTGAATTAATTTTTTCAAAAATATACATTCCACACTCAGTCATATTCGTCAATTGTGAGGATATTTATGGGATCGGGGCTGCCCGCCTGCAGCAGGCCTTATTGGCTTTATTATTAAATAGATCGGGGATGCCCGCCTATAGTAGGCCTTATTGGCTTTATTATTATACGGATCAGGATTGCCCGCTTGCAGTAGGCCATATCGGCTTTATATAGCGCTTGGGATGAAGGAGCCCCTCCGAGAGTCTGCACACACCCCTCAGTGAGCGCGGTTGATTTATAGCGCTTGAGATGAAGGAGCCCCTCCGGAGTTAGCACACAACCCCAGTGAGCGTGGTTGATTTATATTAAGGGATGGATCTTCCCTGGGCATGGACCTTGCCCGAAGCATTTATGTTGAGGGATGGATCTTCCCTGGGCATGGACCTTGCCCGAAGCATTTATATTGAAGGATGGATCTTCCCTGGGCATGGATCTTGCCCAAAGCATTTATATTGAGGGATGGATGTTTCCTGGATATGGATCTTGTCCGAATCATTGATATTTGGGGATGGATCTTCCCCTGGTTTGGATTGGCCTTATACAGTACTGAGTGACTGACTGTCAGTTGATGGATATACATATATATTTGGGGATGGATTTTCCTTGGGCTGGATTGGCCATATATAGTACTGAGTGATTGAGTATTTTAGATTGTGAGTACATGTAGTTTTCACTGAGGTGCATCACATACAGCATGTACATTGGCATGTAAATAAAAAGATGTCATATTCCTCATATTGTTCAGAATTGATTTATTTTATTTGTACTGAGAGTAACTGTTGAACTTATAAGCATGCCTATATGTTTGTATTGTTATTTCTATACTGGACTGTACCTGCTGAGACCGTCACTACTTTCAGCCCAAAAGTTAGTCTTATTGCTTATTGAGTTGGTTGTACTCATACTATACCCTGCACCTTGTGTGTAGATCCAGGTGCTCCCGGATACAACGGTTGCCAGATTTCGGAATTTATTATGTGGAGATTATCAAGGTAGCTGCTTGGCGTCCGCAAATTTTGACTCCCTTCCTTTTTAGTTATTATACTATTCTGTATTTTCAGACAGTGATTTTATCAGTCAGACCTTGTATTCATTTAGATACTCATGTACTCAGTGACACCAGGGTTTTGGGGAGTGTTTGTATCGGTATTTGCGAGGTTTGTGGATTGTGTTTAATTATTATGTTTTCAAATTTTAAAAGATATGGTGGTTTATTGAGATTGTCGACTTGCCTAGAATTGAGATAGGCGCCATCACGACAGTTGAGATTTTGGGTTGTGACACTTATTTAGTAGCATTAGCCACAATTGCATAATAAAATTTTTCAGGATTTACAGCTAACCAATTCATTGCAGATTCGTTTAAGGAATTATTTTTATAGATACGTTTATATCAATAATTTCAAAATATTTGTAGCATATTTTATTCTTAATTTCATCGTGGTTTTTATAATATAACTATACTATTATAAAAATAAAAAAATTAAAATAAAATATTGATCAACTTTTTCTATTTCATAACTAAATTTTATGTTCTCAAAGTTGTAATTATATCGATTTATTTTTTTTACTTATGTCAGAAATTGTTATGAATGCATTTATATCTTAAAGATTATTTCCTTCCTTCATGAAAAGATATTTTCCTTTTCTATTTGTGTTTAGGTATAGTTTTAGGAGAAAAAGTTTTAGTTTCTCTTTTTGCAAAATATTTGATCCTTTTTTTTTCATTTAAATCTAGATGTTTTGCAACTAGAAATAAATTGATTATCCTCTAGAAAAAGTGATATTAGATTATCAGTATCGGGTTATTGGATTAATAGTTCGAAAATAATTTAATATTATTTAACTATTGGGTTATCGGTTCGGACTTCAGTTTGCCAAATTTTATTAACGGTTTAACCGATAATCCAATAAGCTTTATCAAAATTATTATTTTACCCTTAAATATATAAAGCACCTTAGGACTCGATTGTTTTAAACTTTTTGATTTCTCATCTTCATTCTTCAATTCAGATTTTCTAGTTTAAAACTTTTAAGGAATTAATTTTTCAGATTTTTAGTTAAACATGTTTAAGCCATATCTTATCCAATAGTTGTGCATAATTAATAGTAAGTAATAAAATACTTTCCACATCATTTTACATCATGACGAGCACTAATTTTATGTTAAGGTCACTAACGCGCTCATAATTTTAAAATACTGGATCCGTCTCTGTTTCCACTATAACAGAAGTATGAGTTGACGATGTTAAAGTTTTTCCACAATGTCAGATAATAATATTTTGTAGGTTTTAATAAATGACAGCAATTTGGCTTAATTATTGGTATAAAACTTTTAATCATGAATTGCTACTTATTAACAAAAATTTTAATCTTATGGTATTTTGTGGTAATACAATAAATTCAAAGTGTTAATAAATTGGCAACAATATATTTTTCCAGTTACAGTAAAGCTATTTTATCATTGACAAAATACTTAATTTTCTTTCATCATAAACTAAAATACTTAATTCTCTGAAAACATTTTGTTTCTACTTTTTCTTCAAAGTTTCACGAAAAAGTATGAGCGGGCATAATAGCGACCGAGCCGAAAAAATCGGCCGAACCGAAAATTTCGGTTTATTCGGTTGGTTTGCGGTTTATTATTTTAAAAAGTTTGGTGTTTGATTTGGTGGTCGGTTTTAATTGTTCGATTTTCGATTAAACCGAAAAACCGAAGAACCGAATTCTGATACTACAATTTCAAGTTCACACTCTTGACTCTTCAATTGACCACGAAAATTTCAAATGATTCACGAGAATTCAGCGAGAAATTGATGAACTGCGAGAACTAATGCAAAAGAGGTTTAAGCTAAAACTAATGAAAATAGTCTTCTAGCGGTTTAGTCGACAAAGCATGGAATAACTTGGAAACTCTCCTAAGCTAAGAAGTCTGTAGCTTTTGCTTAAGGTTCAACAAACACGAGACGATTTTTGTTGAAGACAGTTGTTTCAACATGGGTTAGTTGCTTAACGCTCGGGTTAGTTGTAGACAGTAGAAGCACTTGCATCGGTTGCAAAAAATAATTTATTTTCGTTGTTTCGTACTATTTTTGTCATAGCTTGAAACCGAAAATCGAACCGATTAAATCGAACCGAACATGAATAAATCGAACTGAAGTTATTATGGTTCGGTTTTGGTTATTAAAATCACAAACCGAAAACCGAATTAACCGAACCGAAATTTTACAAAACCGAACCGAACCGACCGATGTCCACCCTACGAAAAAGTAGCGGCAAGTTCCCTCCTTTTCCTCCCAAATCCCTCTTTTAATTGACTACTGCCGCCTATGTTTAGTTCCCCCCTATTTCTCCTCCTCATATCACGTTAAGTGATCTTCATCCTCCAAATCAAACCGTTTCCCAAGTAAAATCTACAATATTTTCACCATCAATTTATCACCTCTCCCCCCTGTGTCTCTTCTCCAAAGTAATTTATCGATTTAACAGCATAGAATATCAAATCTGGTATGATGGGCGTTTTAAGACAAGGTATATAACCTACTTTACTTTCTTTCAATATGTATTTAGGGCATTACAAATTAGGTATCTTCAGATGGTATATGACGTGTATTTATTAGTGTGTTCTTATTTTATTTTAATTTATTGTAAGCATATGAAGAAATTTTCTCTACTCTTGTTTAAGTTTTTTGAGAGATTAACTTCTCAAAAGTTTATCGCTCAGTCTGAATTCTAGTGGTTATGGCTAAAGAACAATTGGAGAAGTGTCTCTATCAATACATATTTCTTATTCTATAATTTCAATTAATATTTAATTTGTAGTTATACATAAAAAAATTTCTAATTCATGTGATAAAAAAGTATGTGTTAAAATTATAACTTTTTTTTTTCCTTTTCGCATGTACATGAAGATGGAAATTTATTCAAGAGTGAAGTTATTAGACATGCACTAGCATTTGGGGAAGCAACATACTTTTTTTTTCAATAATGAATATTCATGTATTATGATTAGACTTCGTGTTAGATGAATTTTATTTTATTTATGTGTTTTAATTTAAGGATTTTGTAATGAGATATCATTTTAATATTGTTCTTGATTTTATGATCACAAGTGCAAATTTTTGTTGTTACCTTGTGTTTTATTATGTAAGTATTTCCAATTAATGTAATGATAAATAACGAAAAAGTAGTAAAATACTAACTATAAATAGTACCACCAGGGATCGAAACATAATCAAATGTTCGTAATTAGTGACCAAATCTTTTACCGTTAGAAGCCTTTTTTTAGCAACGACCACATCATAATTTGACTACGAATTGCTTATTTTTTGTGACAATTGTAATTGTCACTAATCATGTGAAAGCAATATTTTTCGTGACGAAATAATAGTTTTCAACTACAAAATTGTAAATCATTTTTACAAAAGCAAAGTTGTCAGTAATTTATATTTTTAGGGACAACATGCTTTTTTGTATATAAACGGTAGTCGTTAGTGACAAAATTGTGTTTGTTCAACTAAAAAATACATATAGTTTTAGAGACAATTAACGTCGTCACTAATTAAACTAAATAGTTAGTGACGAGGTAGTTTTGTAGGCATTAATGCACTTTTTAGCGACAAAACCACACTATTAGCTATGACTTTTTTTTAAATCCTTTTTATGACAAACAGGCTTGTCATAAATACTACATATTTAGAGACGGAAAATTTTTTGTAAGTAATATAATTTTATTTAGCGACGAAACACAAAGTTGCCTTTGTATACTATTAGTGACAATGTTTTAGGGACGAATATTTGACAAAACAAAATCGTCACAGAACTTCTTTGGTGACGAAAAATGAATTTTAGGCGACAAAATAATTCATTATTGATAATCAAATTTGTTGTAATGACTCTAACTTGAATACTCAGAGTACCTAATATAATTACCTCTAGATAAAGCTGAAAGGTACAATTTGAAAAGCCCTACTACAATTGAACTAGAGTAAAAGAAAGACACTTGGAACTGGTTCTTCTATCTGGTTCATGTAGCTTCAGGTTCGCACACTTGAATCACACAAGACTTGTTTGCAAAATGCCTTGCTATTTTGCTCTGAAATCAGGTTTAACTTCAGCGTTTGTGCGTACCAGTAGAATGAGAACATCCTGCAATTAATAGAGTTAGTATAATAGGAAATAACTAGAGTTCTAATGCTATACTCTTCCATGGTGGAAGATCTTCCATGGCGGAAAAGTTCTAGTTAGCTTCAACTTCTAATTCCTCCCTTATCTAGGATAGAGTTCTCTCGAGTAAGGAGTCCTTCTCCTTATTACTTATGCAACCTTTGCGTTCAGGAGATATCAAATATAACCACTTAAGCTTATCTCCTTCACATGCATGCCTTGTTCTTGAATCTACCTGTGTCTGTGTACACTGTGTATGGACCTGATTCATGCTTGAGTTCCTTTGTCAATCATCAAAATAAATTTCACTTGGGCCAACATATATCCTTAGGACACTTGTTCTTGATCCTATCAGCAACTGCATGTGTACAAAGCTCAAGCAAACTTTTGATTTCAAGGTAATTTGCAGCCAATTCAATTTTAAAGATTGATTATAAGCTAGTTTCCACGAATTCCTTATCGTAGTTTTTGACTCGTTGTTCTTCGTTTGAACTTGAGACCTCTGCATACTTCTTGAGTATTTGATGATTTTGACTAGTATTTCAGTATTAACATTTTGGAGTGGAAGATGTTAGTAGAAAAATCGTCTTCTACCATGTTCTTGATTGTTATGGACTCAATGGCTATGGATTCTTCACGTTCAAATCGTCACAATTTGAAGACTTTTAAGATTAAAACCCTCTTCTCTGTTGTTGGTGATGAAGCCATGAAAAAATCTTTTTGACTAGGAGAAGGCCGAAAAGAAGAGGATAATGTGGGACCCATAAAGAAAATAAAGAAAATGATTGAAAAAAGTTGAGAAAGAAAGTGGGCGGCTGGACAAATTTGCAAAGTTGGGCGGCTGAACAATTTGCTTTGCTAATTGTTGAATGAGCAAATTTGATTGGCTGAGAGGTTGACAACTTTGCCTATAAATAGAGATGCTTCCCTCTCCGTTTAATACACCAAAACAAAGAGAAACTAAACAGAAAGTAAAGCAGTGAGAGTAATTCACAGATTGTTGTCTGTGAGATAAATAGTGAGTGGCAACAATATTGCAGTAAGGTATTTTAAATAAAGAGTGCTATTTCTTTCAAAATTGTAGTAGTTTTTGACACTACTAAGTTGTAATATTAGAGTGTTAATATTGCTCCGCTCGGGTATTATATTTTCCTTATTAAAAGAGTAGGTGTCGTTGTTACTCTCTTGTGTTATTATTATTTTTCATGGATATTATTTCTGTGCGGCATTATTATTTTTCTCAACAACGTGGTATCAGAGCTATGGCGAATAATGGTCCGCTATCTTTTCAGTACCCCCGTCTCACAAAAGATAATTATGAGAAATGATGTCTACGTATGAAAGCCATTCTTGACTCTCAGGATGTGTGAAAAATCGTTGACAGAGGGTATGCAAAACCCAATAATGAGGAAACTCTGCCTCAAAATAAAAAAGAGGTCTTGGCAAAGACGAGGAAGAAGGATCAACAAGTCCTCACACTCATCCACCAATGTTTGGATGATGCCATGTTTGAGAAAATGGCAGATGCTACCACCTCAAAGGAAGCTTGGGGAATTTTACAAAATTCTCTTCAAGTAGTTGACAAGGTGAGGAAGTTAAAACTTCAAACTCTAAGGGCTGGTTTTGAAGTTTTAAAAATGAAAGAATACGAATGCATTTCAGATTATTGTTCAAAAGTAAAGGCTGCTATAAATCAATTAACAAGATATGGGGAGGACATAGAAGATGTCCATGTGGTAGAAAAGATTCTTCGCACTTTAACACCTAAATTTGATTTTGTAATGTGTGCTATTGCGGAGTCTAAAAATTTAGACTCTATGCTGGTAGAACAATTAGAGGGCTCGTTACAGGCCCACGAAGAAAAGATCAAAAGGAGACAAGAAGTGCCATTGCAGAAACTTCTTAAAACTCAGGAATCCTCCAGGGATTATGGAGGTGAAAAGAGATATCGAGGGAATGGACGGGGACGAGGTCGTGGCGGTCATGGAAGAGGAAGAAGTAATGGTAACAACTTCAACAATGAAGTTAAAATTCACCAGACATTCAGAGGTCGTGGTCGTGGACATAGAGGAGGAAAAGGACGTGGCTACTACCAAGAAAATAATGGACAAAGGTATGACAAATTCAAAATTGAGTGTTATAATTGTGATACATTTGGCCATTACTCTTGGGAATGTCGTAGCATTGTGCTAACATTGTTGACGACAAGAAAGAAGAATATGAGTCAACGTTGTTGATGGCACTCAAAGAAGAAGACACGAATGATTGCAGCTCGTGGTATTTAGATAATAGAGCAAGCAATCATATGTGTGGATGCAAAGATAAATTTATGGAGATCAATAATACGATGAGAGGTAATGTGTCCTTTGGAGATGCCTCAAAGATTTAAATCGAAGGGATAGGTACGATTCCGATCTCCTGTAACGATGGTAGTCACAAGCTAATTCAAGATATTTAATATGTGCCAAAATTAAAAAGTAATATTTTGAGTTTGGACCAGCTTCTTGAAAAGGAATATGACATCCACATGAAAAATATGCATCTTTGGCTTAGAGATTCAAGTGGAATTCTAATTGCTAAATTGCATATGGCAAAGAATAGATCATTTTCTCTGAATCTTAAGACAATTGATGCAAAGTATTTGAAGGCCAATGTGCAAGATGAATCGTGGTGTTGGCACATGCGATTTGGGCACTTGAATTTTAAAGCGCTCAAATCAATGGGAGAAAAGAACATGGTGCATGGGATACCATCAATCAAACCATCCCATTCAATTGTGTGGAGCTTGTCTTCTTGAAAAACATGTAAGGAGGAGTTTTCCAAAGGAGTCCATGTAAAGATTAACCTAGCCGCTCCAGCTTGTTCACACTAATGTATGTGGGCCAATCAATCCATCTTCCTTTAGTAAAAGCAAATACTTTCAACTCTTCATTGATGACTTTAGTAGAAAGACGGGGGTTTATTTCTTGAACCAAAAATCTGAAACTTTTGCTGCTTTTAGAAATATCAAAGTACTTGTAGAAAAAGAAAGTGGCTATGAAATAAAAGCTTTAATGTACGATAGAGGAGGCAAATTCACTTCAAAAGAATTTAATGACTTTTGTCAATCTCATGGAATTCGTCGCCCTCTAACGGTACCTTATTCACCTCAACAAAATGGAGTTGCAGAGAGAAAGAATCGAATGATTCTTAATATGGCTAGATATATGTTAAAAGCTAAAAATATGCCCAAAGCATTTTAGGCAAAAGCCGTATTTTGTGCAGTTTATTTGAACAACAGATCTCCAACAAGGAATATTAGAGATCAAACCCCTTAAGAAGCATGGAATGAAAGAAAGGCAAGTGTCAAGTATTTGAGAATCTTTGGGAGCATATTCTATGCTCATGTGACACATCAAGAGAGAGCAAAGTTTGACGATCGAAGTGTCAAGCATGTGTTTGTTGGCTATGATACGAGTTCAAAAGGCTACAAGCTATACAACCCAAGTAGCGGCAAGATGGTAGTGAGTCGTAATGTTGAAATTGATGAAGAATTGGCATGAAATTGGGAAGCTCAGGAAGAAACTTCATATGATTTTCTACCATACTTTGGCGATGAAGAAGAACCAGAGACCGTGGAACTTGTACAGGATACACCTCCACCTCCTTCTCCAACCAATGATGCATCTCCTTCTTCTCAACAAAGTTCAAATGGGCAACCGCAAATGACAAGGAGCATTCAAGAGCTCTGTGCCAAGAAGTTACTAATTTTGATTTTTTATATTGTGTCTTTGTGGATAATGAACTAATGAACTTTGATGAAACTATTATAGATAAAAGGTGGAGACAAGCCATGGAGGAGGAGATCGAGTCAATAGAGAAGAACAACACTTGGGAGTTAACAACTCTTCCCAAGGGTCATCGCGCAATTGGAGTAAAATGGGTATACAAGACAAAGAAGAATGCTGATGGAGATGTGGAGAGATACAAGGCACGACTTGTGGCTAAAGGATACAAGCAAAGGCAAGGCATTGACTATGAAGAAGTCTATGCACCTGTTGCCCGCATGGAGACAATTCGTTTGCTGATATCTTGGGCGGCGCAAATAAAGTGGAAGATCCATCAACTAGACGTCAAGTCAGCCTTTTTGAATGGCTATCTTGAAGAAGAAGTCTATGTTGAACAACCACTAGGCTTCGTGGTCAAAAAATATGAAGATAAAATGTTGCAGTTGAAGAAAGCTTTATATGGATTAAAGCAAGCGCCACGAGCATGAAATAGTTGCATCGACAAGTATTTTCAAGACAATGGGTTTACTCGTTGTCTCCATGAATATGATCTTTACCTTAAAGTTCATACTAATGGATATATCTTGGTTTTTTGTCTTTATGTTGATGATCTTATTTTCACGGGTAATAACCCCGGTTTGTTTGAAGTTTTTAAGAAAGATATGTCCCGTGAGTTCGAGATGATAGCTGTAGGGATAATGTCATACTACCTGGGCTTAGAAGTGAAGTAGATGGAGGATGGAATTTTCATCTCTCAAGAAAGCTATACGAATGAGATGTTGAAGAAGTTCAACATGCTCGATTGCAATTCCGTGAACACACCGATGGAGAGTGGGACAAAATTGTCCAAGTTTGATGAATGAGAAAATGTGGATCCCATATTTTTCAAAAGCCTGGTGGGATGTTTAAGGTACTTGACTTGTACTAGGCCAGATATACTCTTTGTAGGTGGAGTAGTAAGCCGCTTCATAGAAGCTCCTACCTCTACCCATTTGAAAGTCACTAGAAGAATTCTTCGTTACCTAAAAGGTACGATTGACTTTGGGCTATTTTATTCTTGTTCTAGTGATTTCAACCTTATGGGATTTTGTGACAGTGATTATGCGGGAGATATTGATGATAGAAAAAGCAAAACTGGTTTTGTGTTTTTCTTAGGTGATTCTGTTATTTATTGGAGTTTAAAGAAACAATCAATTGTTACTCTCTCGACTTGTGAAGCTGAATATGTTGCAGCAACATCTTGTACGTGTCATGCTATTTGACTGATAAGATTATTGAAGGAGCTCCATTTGCCATAAATTGAAGCTACGGAGATTTGTATTGACAATAAATCCGCACAAGCACTTGCCAAGAATCCGGTGTATCATGATCGCAGCAAGCATATAGATACAAGGTATCACTTCATTAGAGAATGCATTGCAAAGAAGTAAGTCGAGCTCAAATATGTGAAGTCTTATGACCAGGCTGCAGATATCTTCACAAAGCCTCTCAAGTTCGAAGACTTTCAGCGGTTGAGATCAAAACTTGGAATGACCAAGAAAATTCAAAATTAAAGGGGAAATTTGTGGGACCCATATAGAAAATAAAGAAAAGGATTGAAAAAAGTTGAGAAAGAAAGTGGGCGGCTCGACAAATTTGCCAAGTTGGGCGGATATTTGCAAATTGTTGAATGAGCAAATTTGATTGGCTGAGAAGTTGGAAACTTTGCCTATAAATAGAGATACTTCCCTCTCTGTTTTATACACCAAAATAAATATAAGTTAAGCAGAAAGCAAAGCAGTGAGTAATCCATAAATTATTGTCTTTGAGATAAATAGTGAGTGGCAACAATATTATAGTGAGCTATTTTAAATAAAGAGTATTATTTCTTTCAAAATTGTAGTAGTCTATTGACATTACTAAGTTGTAATATTATAGTGATAATATTACTCCGCTCGGGTATTGTATTTACCTCGTCAAAATAGTTGGTGTCGTCCCATTCTACTAAAAATCAAGTTATGCCTTTCTCACAATTATATTTCTGTCACGACCCAAAATCTCACCCGTCGTGATGGCGCCTATCTCAATACTAGGCAAGCCAACAATCTATCAAATCAACTCCCATATCTATTAAGTTTGAAAATTTAATATTTAAATACAATTCACAAATCTCGCAAATACCGATACAAATATTACTAAAATCTGGTGTCATTGAGTACATGAGCATCTAATATGATTACAAGTCTGGAAAATACGGTCTATAAAGTCTGAAACCAAATACAGTAAACAAGGAGATAGAGAAGGAGAGACAAGGTCTGCGAAATACGGCAGCTACCTCAGAATCTCAGAAAAATCAACTGCACGAAAGGATCAACACCCGCTATGTCCGGGAATACCTGGATCTGCACACGAAGTGCAGGGTGTAGTATGAGTACAACCAACTCAGTAAGTAACAATAATATATAAGGAACTGAAGATAGTGACGAGCTACACAGTTATAGTTCTTTTCTAGCAATTTCCAACAGAGAGTAGACATGCTTTCAAATTCAGCAGTTTAAGTCAAGTCAATTTATACAGTTCAAATTCATGTAATCCGGATATAAAATCTTTCAGAGAATTTCACAATAATGATAAATAACAACTAAGTGCAACAACAAATGAAAAGCAAGTACAGCCTCTCAGGGCAACAGTCACTCAACTCGTCACAACAACTCAACCACTCGGCTCTCAGCCCTTAGCACTCACACTCAATGGGTACCCGCGCTAACTGGGGGTGTACAGACTCCGGAGGGGCTCCTACAGCCCAAGCACCATAAACCGTATGGATAACTCACGTGCTATAATATTCTGCACGGACAACTCACGTGCCATAGTATCCTTACCTCACCGACAGGCCCTCGGCCTTACTCAGTCCTCAACCTCTCTAGTCTCCCGGGCTCCCGAAAATCACAAAGATCAACCCAAACAAAGATAACATAGTGTATCAACAAATATCAGGAAAGACTGAGATATGATATGCAAGTAAAATCATGACTGAGTACAATATAGCAATTAGCAAATAATTCAACAAGTACGCGACCTCGATGGATCCCAACAGTACTATCACATAGCCTAAGCATAATTTACAGTCAAATTTCTTCAACACATAGAGGGTACATAGCTAATAACAAGTTATTCAACTTTACAGTTTCTACGGGACAGACCAAGTCATAATCTCTTTGGTGCACGCCCACACGCCCGTCACCTAGCATGTGCGTCGCTTATAAAATAATCATATGACATAAAATTTCGGGGTTTCTGCAATGACCCGACTTGTCGTTTGAAGAATTAACGCCTCATTTAGTGACTTAAGGTCTCGAGCAACTTTGCAATATGTATTATGACCCGTGGTTGTGGTCGAGTTTGAATTACTGAAGATTCAGAATTAAATTAAAAGAACAATCTTTATTTAGAAGCTTAAATTTAAAGAGTTGACCGGAGAGTTGACTTTTGAGAAAACGGCTCCGGAATTTAATTTTGATGATGTCAATAGCTCAGTATGGTGACTATGGACTTAGGAGCATGTCCGAAAAATTATTTGGAGGTCTGTAGTGGAATTAGGCTTGAAATGACGAAAGATAAAGTTTTGGGAAGTTTGACCGGGGGGTTGACTTTTTGATATCGGGGTCGGAATCCGATCCTAGAAATTTGAATAGCTTTGTTGTGGCTTCTCTGAATTGTGTGCAAAATTTGAGGTCATTCGGATGTAGTTTGGGAGGTTTCGGCGTCGTTTGTGGAATTCGGAAATTTCTAAGTTCATTAGGCTTGAATCCGTGTGTAATTCCTGGTTTTGGTGTTGTTGAAAGTGATTTGAAGGTTTGACTAAGTGCGTATGATGTTATGGGACGCGTTGGTATGTTTGGTTGAGGTCCCAAGGGCCTCGGGTGTGTTTCAGATAATTTTGGGCTACTTTGGATGCTGATTTTCTGATATCTGGTATTGTTCTTCGCGTTCGCGAAGAAGGATTTGGCTTTTGGGATTTTGTTCTTCGCGTTCGCGAAGTGACGCTCGCGTTCGCGAAGAAGGAAATCTCTATTGCGATTGTCTGACTTTGGAGGCTCATATCTCGCAATCTATAAGGAATTTGGAGACGATCTAAATATAAAAGTTGTAGCTTTTGTATCTAGTTTTCATAAAGGTAAACCATTTGGCATTTGGAGTTGTGTACCAAAGGTTATGGTGGATAAACTACAAGCTGTCTGGGAAGAGTTTGGAAATCTTTGTTGCACAGGACTGACATATAAGGAATGGAGAGATGAGCAACAAATAAAGGTTGTCGCCCTTTGAGTCTAGTTTCCAGAAAGTTAAACCATTTGTCTTTTGGAGATTTGTACAAAGAGTTATGACCATTATACTAAAGGCTGTCTGAGAAAAGTTTGAAAATGGTTGTTGGAGAATTTGTTCATCGCGAACGCGAGGGAAGGGTCGCGAACGCGAAAAACAAATCCCTGGGCAGCAGAATAAAGTCCAAATTCGTCTCATTCTTCTATTTTTGGACCAATGAAGCTCGGGTGAGGCGATTTTTCGAGAGTTGTTCAAGAGAAACGTTAGGGATAAGAATTCCTAACTTGATTTTGGCTAAATTACATGAATCTATTCTTGGTTTTATCACTAAATTAGTGAATTGGGTTGAAAATCGTAGAAATCATCTAGACTTTAATTTAAGATTTGAAGGGCGATCCGTTATCGAAATTTGATAATTTTGGTATGGTTGAACTCATATCGGAATGGGTGTTTGGATTTCGTAAAACTTTTGTCGAGTTTTGAGGGGCGGGCCCCACGCTGACTTTTTAGAATAAAATTTTAAGTTGGTGTTTTATTATCCGGAATTATTTTCGATGAATTTTAATGAAATGGTTCAATTTATTTGGATGGATNAGGTCTGTAGTGGAATTAAGCTTGAAATGGCGAAAGATAAACTTTTGGGAAGTTTGACCAGGGGGTTGACTTTTTGATATCGGGGTCGGAATCCGATCCTAGAAATTTGAATAGCTTCATTGTGCCGTCTCTGACTTGTGTGAAAAATTTAAGGTCATTCGGACGTGGTTTGGGAGGTTTCGGCGTCGTTTGCGAAATTCAAAAATTTCTAAGTTCAATAGGCTTGAATTCGTGTGTAATTCTTGTTTTTGGTGTTGTTGAAGGTGATTTGAAAGTTCGACTAAGTTAGTTTGATGTTATGGGATACGTTGGTATGTTTGGTTGAGGTCCCGAGGGCCTCAGGTGTGTTTCAGATCATTTTGGGCTACTTTGGATGCTGATTTTATGATATCTGATGTTGTTCTTCGCATTTGCGAGGAGCCTCTCGCATTCGCGAAGAAGGATTTGGCTTCTGGGATTTTGTTCTTCGCGTTCGCGAAGAAGGATTTGGCTTCTGGGATTTTGTTCTACGCGTTCGCGAAGGGACTCTCGCGTTCGCGAAGAAGGAAATCTCTGTTGCAATGGTTTGACTTTGGAGGCTCATAGCTCGCAATCAATAAGGAATTTGGGGATGATCCAAAAATGAAAGTTGTAGAACTTTGTATCTATTTTTCATAAAGGTAAACCATTTGGCATTTGGAGTTGTGTACCAATAGTTATGGTAGATATACTAGAAGCTATCTTGGAAGAGTTTGGAAATCATTGTTGCACAGGGTTGACTGTGAAAGCTTATATATCGCAATCTTTAAGGAATGGGGAGATAAGAAACAAAAGAAAGTTGTATCCCTTTGAGTCTAGTTTCTATAAAGTTAAACCATTTGTTATTTGGAGATTTTTACAAAGAGTTATGACCATTATACTAGAGGCTGTCTGAGAAGACTTTGAAAATGGTTGTTGGAGAATTTGTTCATCGCGAACGCGAGGGAAGGGTCGCGAATGCAAAGAACAAATCCCTGGGCAGCAGAATAAAGTCCAAAATCATCTCATTCCTCCATTGTTTGACCAATGAAGCTCGGGTGAGGCGATATTTTGAGAGTTTTTCAAGGGAAACGTTGGGGGTAAGAATTCCTAACTTGATTTTGGTTAAATTACATGAATCTATTGGTTTTGTTATCACTAAATTAGTGAATTGGGTTGAGAATGGTAGAAATCCTCTTGACTTTAATTTAAGATTTGAAGGGCGATCCGTTATCGAAATGTGATAATTTTGGTATGGTTGAACTCGTATCGGAATGGGTGTTTGGATTTCGTAAAACTTTTGTCGAGTTTTGAGGGGCGGGCCCCACGCTGACTTTTTAGAATAAAATTTTAAGTTGGTGTTTTATTATCCGGAATTATTTTCGATGAATTTTAATGAAATGGTTCAATTTATTTGGATGGATTTGAGCTGTCCAGAGGTCAATTCAACCAAGAAAGCGATTTTGGAATATCGGCACAACTTCAATAAGGTAAGTGTCTTGCTTAACCTCGAGTGGGGGAAATACCCCTTAGGCATTGAGTATTATGTGCAAATTGTGTAATTGAAAACCATGTACGCGAGGTGACGAGTACGTACTTGGTTTATATGTGCAAATTTCGTTGATTAAAATCTTTAGACGCCCTTATGTATTAAGTTGGAAATTATTGGCACTTATTAAATCCTATGTTTGTCATGCCTAGCTCCTTGTTTGTTGAAATTGTTTTTATATGATGGTTTGGTGTGCTTGCCACCTTAAATTTGTGTGAAATATTATTTTGTTGAGTTGTTCACTACCGGATATTTTTGTTAAGATTTTTGTGCACATTATGGTCGAGCCATGGGCTCCTTATTGTGAAAAATGATGTATTGTTGATTTCTGTGGCAAGTTGAAATATTTGAGCACTCGGTGTATAATTTGTGATATGTTGTAATATTTGAGCACTTGATGAGACATTTGTGATATGTGAGCACTTGATGTGCAGTTGTTAAAATCATATTTACTTTGGGACTATAGAACGGTATTCCGGGAGATCCCCCTTGCCCTGCATATTTACTTTGGGACTACGGAACGGTATTCCCGGAGATCCCCTTGTCCTGCATATTTATTTTAGGACTACTGAATGGTATTTTGGGAGATCCCCTTGCCCTGCATATTTTCTTTGGGACTACGGAACGGTATTCCGGGAGATCCCCCTCTCCCTGCATATTTACTTTGGGACTACGGAACAGTATTCCGGGAGATCCCCCTGCCCTGCATATTTACTTTGGGACTACGGAACGGTATTCCGGGAGATCCTCCTGTCTTGCCTATATACTTTTGGGACTACAAGGAGGTACCTCGGGAGATCCCCACTGTCTTGCATATTTACTTTTGGGACTACGAGGCGGTACGTCAGGAGTGCCCTTTGTTGATATTTTTCTATGGATGGACTTGCCTTTGGTTATTTTGTTTTTCTGTGATATGTAGATTCTTGTGTTCTTTCGTGATGTATTATTTGATTTTTATTATCTGTTTTGCATTCCTTGTTATATTGTGTTGGCTTTGGCTCCTTCTACAAGACTCTGCAGATTTGTGTTTATAGTTTTGACTGGTTTTCGAGAATTGAGTTGTTTCGAATAAAAAAAATTTCTATTATATTTTAATTTAATAAATTTTACATCCAAATTAGTAGTCATCGGATGCTTCATTTTAATTGGAATGGCATTTTCTTCACCCAAATGGTTTCTAAAATAAATTCATTCCTTGTTTTTATTTCTTACTTGATTTAAAGGTTTTAACATTACTTTAGTGAAAATAAATTGATCGTGAGAATCTTATATACATTGATATTTTGACACGCGAGTGGTCCGTGTGATGGTGATATAAATATGGGTACAAGGTACCGTAGAAAAATATGAAAGTGGGCTGAGACCCGTAATTTTTATAATTATCAAATGAGGTGTCACATGGTACTTTTACTTGAAAATATATTTATTGAAAAGTATTATATCTTTAAGATTATTATTTGAAAAATATATAAGCGAAAGAATTTATATTTAAAGGACTTGATTAATTGGTTGTACTTGTGTTCCTTATTCGTCTCAGCAATAATTATGATATTCTTGTTGCATTGTTGTTATATCACTGGTTGATTTTGTTGTTATCATTGCTAGTTATTTTTCAGCATTATTTTGTATACTATATTGCACAGGTTATTAGACTAGTGAGTGTCTCGACTGTACCTCGTCTCTACTCCACTGAGGTTAGTCTTGATACTTCCTAGGTACCGATCGTGGTTTACTTATACTACACTTTTGCACATTTTTGTGCAGAGCCAGGTATTGGAGATATCGGACTTGAGCAGAGTTAAAGCGAGACCATAAGGATTCAAGGTAGAGTTGCTTAGTCGTTGCTATCTCTTGAAGTCTTTTGATTTCATTGTACTGTTAATGTTTAATCAAACAGTATTATATATTTTGTCCTCGTGATCCTCCCATGTATTCAGTTAAAGTTCGTGACTCAGTACTACCAGTCTTGGGAAGTTGTATATTCATATTTATTCCGCTGTTAGTTTTGGTTGCTTTTAAAATACAAATGGCTTTAAAGTGTAATAGAAATTGGCTTACCTAGTCTTAGAGACTAGGTGCCATCACGACGCCTGTGGTAGGATTTTGGGTCATGACAAGTTGGTACCAGAGCTCTAGGTTCATAGGTTCTATGAGTCACGAACGAGTTTCGTAGAGTCTTGCGAATCGGTACGGAGACGTCTGTACTTATCTTCGAGAGACTACATAGCTAGTAGGAAGAATTCACTTCTTTCATTCCTTATCATGCGTCATTTATTCATCTTGAAGCATACATCTTATGTTCTTTTGCATCCACTCGTGTATGAAATTGCGTACTCGGTATCAACTATGCGCCAATGGTTTGTGATACTACCGAAGGGTTATAAGGGTGCTGGGTTTATTCAACCATTGTTACAACGTGTCGTCCAGATCGAGGATGCAGAAGTATTTAGAGATCATTCAGTTGTGCACATGGGGGTGCAGCAAATTCTGACATCTGATTGATAAGTATGATCTTAAGAAGGTTTAATTAATTGCCTAATTGTCACAATCATGGTAGGGTCATGAGGTGGATGTAGATATGAAGATACTTGGTGGTATTAGAGACTATGTAGTTCGTATGGGATTTCTATTTAGCAAAGGGTACATACTAGCAGCCAAGGCACTGGAGAAAGCGAGTTTAAACGTCACGCGGGTGACATGTGCCAAATAAAGGGCTTGAGGTGTCTTATGACCGGTAAAGGTTAGTATTGTGGATCATTGGCATGTGTCCTATGGCTTCGCGCCAAGTGAAGAGAGTCCACTATCAACGATCAGATTGCGGGCTCATGTGTTATATCAGTTTTGGCCTGAGATGTATTTACGTGGTAATGAAAGGTTGCTCCGAAACTTGTATATGAGTAAGGGGTAAGATTTGTATGGGATGATGCTGGGGCTTGCGGTATTCCTGCGTCCTTAATAATTCTATATTTCAGTACCAGTAGGGTCACAATAATAATTTCAAAATATTCGGGGTGCTACAGTAAGTTCGTTTAATGCACCATCGGCACGGGGTTCTTATAGTGGTTATTCCAGTTAATACTCCACGTGCATGGTCAGTTAGAGGTGGAGGACAGACGGGTAGAGGGTGCCTAAGAGGTGGAGGCTCAACCCGTTGATATAATCGCTATGATTTTGGATAGGGCCGATACACCAGATGGTGTCGTTATAGGTACGATCCTGATTCTGTTATAAGAGGATATTTTCCCTTAATTTAATTCGGTTCTGAATATTGAGGTGAGTCCTCCTATTATGCTCCACTTATGGGTAAGCTTCGTAATTATGTGACCCACTTATATGTTTACCCCTGTTGGGAGATTTGAAGATGTGAGCCCATGTCTGTCATTTATATTTTTGTGCACCATTGATGGCTATATGTCCAAAAGTAATTTTTATTATTCACTACAGTGTTTTATGTATTTCGGAATAATTGATTCCAATTATTTTTTTTTCTTTATGAATTTTGTGCCCTACCGGTATGAGGGTTCATTATGTGTTTACGAAATTTATTGAAAATGAGAAAGAAAGGAAATTGAAAATGTCAATTGGAACAATGTGCAAAATACTTGTGATTCAGAGTTGAGGACGAGATCCTCGCATTTTTATATGATGTGAAATATTTAAATCGGGCTACAAGTGTCACGACCTAAACTAACCTTTGTCGTGATGGCGCCTATCGTGGAACTAGGCAAGATGACTCATTTTCCAAAACAACCGATATTTTAATTTTAAGAAGATCTCAAGGTTATTTAACATAAAAACGTTCATAAAGGAGTTCAAATCAAAACAAAAGTGCGGAAACGAAAAACCCGACATCGGGGTGTCACTAGTCATGAGCATCTACTATCATTTGTCTGACAATATCAAGACTAACATTGTCTGAAAAATAGCTAAATACAACTAAAGGAAGATAAGAGGGAGAAGAGCAGGGGTTGCGATTGCCAAGCAGCTACCTTGCTATCCCCAAGAAAATCTACAACCAGAATAATCAACAACCGCTACCGTACCCAGCTACACTTGGATCTGCACACAAGGTACAGGGAGTAACGTGGGTACGTCAACTCAGTAAATAACAATAATAAATAAAGACTGAGTAGTAGTGACGAGCAATAAAGCATATCAAGTTCATATCACAAACAAATTAAGTAAAGTACCGCATGCTTTAAAAATCAGTGTTTGAATCAAATCATCTCGTTTAAACCCGGTTCCAGTAAACATCATTTAAAGATATTTTCCAACATTTTTCAAACAAAGGCTCAATGCAAAAGTGAGAAAAAATGATAAAATTATTAACAGCCCCTCGGGCAAAACATCACTCATATACAGCCCCTCGGGCAAACCTCACAGTCATTCATGCCTCTCGGGCATACCTCACTATCGCTCTTGCCACTCGGACATACCTCACAATCGCTCATGCCTCTCAGTGACTCAGCACTCGGCACTCGCACTCAATAGGTACCTGCGCTTACTGGGGGTGTGTACAGACTCCGGAGGGGCTCCTTCAGCCTAAGCGCTATATCAAGCCAAATCATGGCATAAATCACTCAGGCCCTCGGCCTATATAGAATATGCTGCGGTGTGTAGCCCGATCCCATAAATATCCTCACAAATCAGGCCCTCGGCCTCACTCAGTCATAAACCTCTCAAGCCACTCGCGCATTTCAGTAAAAATAGGGCATTCAGCCCAAACAACATTTATATGCATCAAAATAGAGTCATAAAACTGAGTTATGCAGTAAACAAGTATGACCAAGACTGAGTATAGAATTTTAATCGAAAACAGTGAGAGGATAGTAAGAAAAGGCCCCTAAGGGTCCAAACAGCACTGGCACAAGGCCCAAAACATGGCATTCAGCCCAATTTACAGAAACTCTTTCTAAAAATATATAAGTATCATATAGTTTCAACAAAATATGCAACTTCACAGTTACTATGGGACGGACCAAGTCACAATCCCCAATAGTGCATGCCCACACAGCTGTCACCTAGCATGTGCGTCACTTCAAAATAGTAAAATGATACAAAATCCGGGGTTTCATACCCTCAGGACTAGATTTACAATTGTTACTTACCTCAAACCGGTCAAATCTCTACCCCGCAATGCTCTTGCCTCTCGACTCGGCCTCCAAATTCTCCGAATCTATTCACAATCAGTACAATATCATCAATATACGCTAATGGAATGAATTCCACAAGAAAAACTATCAAATTAGCCCCAAAACCCGAAATTGGCTCAACCCGGCCCCCGGGCCCAGGTCTCAAAATCCAACAAAATTTGCAAAACTAGGATGCTCATCCATTCACGAGTCCATACATACAAAATTTATCAAAATCCGACATCGTTTGGTCCATCAAATCCTTAAATTAAACTCTCCAAAATCCTAAGCCCTAACCCCTCATTTTCACTAATTACATGATTAAACAACGGAAAATCACCATACATACGAGTATTAGGGCTCAAGCAACTTACTTCACTGATAGCCCTGGAATCACCCTTCAAATATGACTCCAAAAGCTCCAAAAACCAACTTGAAAATGGTGAAAATGAACCAAATTCGCGAAGGGTTCTATTTATGGTTTCTGCCCAGATTTTTCACACCTGCAGAAAATTTCACGCTTCTATGCCACTGCACATGCGGAAAATCCATTGCAGGGGCGAAACTCACTTAGGAGCCCAGGTTCTGCATCGGCGGCCCAAAATTGCGCGGCTGCGAAGGCGCACATGCGCGTTTCCTCCGCTTCTACGAAGCCTGCCCAGCGCCCCCCTTTCCGCATCTGCTCCCCAAGTTTCGCACCTGTGGGCTCGCAGATGTGACCTCCAACTCGTACCTGCACATCCTTATTAGACCAGCACTGCCCGCTCATGCAGACTTCCCATGCGCACCAGCGGCCTCGCACCTGCGACTCTTCCTCCCGCAGGTGCGAAAATAGTAGAAGCAGCAGTTTCAGCTGCATTTTCTAATTTCGACAAATCCGTTAACCACCCGGAATCACCCCGAGGCCCTCGGGACCTCAACCAAAAATACCAACAAGTCATATATAAACTTACAAACTTAGTCGAACCTTCAAATCACTCAAAACAACATCCAAACACCAAATTACCCTCGGATTCAAGCCTAAGAACTTCTAAATTTCCAAATTCGGCAACTGATGCCGAAACTAACCAAACCACGTTTGAATGACCTCAAATTTTGCACACACGTCAAAAATTACACTACGAACCTACTCCAACTTCCAAAATTCCATTCCGACCCCGATATCAAATTTTTCACTGCCGACCAAAAATCGCTAAATTTTTAATTTCGCCAATTCAAGTCTAATTCTACCATGGACCTCAAAATCATATTCCGAATGTGATCCTAAGTCCAAAATCACCTAACAGAGCTAACGGAACCATCAGAATTCAAATCCGAGATCGTTTACATATAGGTCAAAATCCAGTTGACTTTTTCTAACTTAAGCTTCCACTTTAGAGACTAAGTGTCTTATTCCACTCCGAAATCACTCCGGACCCAAACCAACTAACTCGGTATATCATAATATAGCTTAAGATCATAAAGGAAATAGAAATGGGGGAAACAGAGCTATAACTCCCGAAACGACCGGCCGGGTCGTTACAACAAGCCGCGGTGAAGGTTATATAAGGACAAGGTCCTTGTGGTAAAATATTTATTAGTTTAAATTCTCCCTTTGTGACGTTTAAGTTGTATTATAGTACAAATAGGGAGTTATTTCTGATAGGCTTATGTGATAATTCTTTTTTGTGTTTCTGTGTCATAATTATGTTGTAATTATTGAGTTTTATCCTACGAGGTGAGTGCCCAGGTGGCGTTAAATATGACTCGTTAAGTTGGGTAAATAGTTATGAGGTCTTTATGCCTCACATTTTGCTGTCAGTGTTCTAAAAATTCGAAACGAGGTTTTGGTTAATATGAGGTTAATTGGTGATGTTGTAATCGATTATGAACAACTATTAAGACCAAAGATGTGGTGATGGGCATACACATGATGTACTTCATGTCCTGATATCATTATGATAATGCGGTGCTGGTAATGCTAAGATTAATGTTATTGATATATACATTGTGGTGCTTTGTTAGGTTGTGGATGTGTTGTTAGGAGTTATTTTAGTGTTACTCTAGCAGGTAGATAGGCCCCATTTACAGGGGAGACTCTGCCAAAATTTCTGTAAAATTTGGGAGTTAATAAAATTTGGGGAATTGAGACATGCGAAAGAAGAGATAAGTTATGTTATGTATTTGAGAGCGGACTCTACTTCTCATTTAAGGGCGAATGATCCTGAGTGGGGGAGAATGTGACACCCCAAAAAAATTTCGAAGTACTTCAACACTATCAAGAAAATTGATGTGTGGGTAGGCACAAGTTGCTATAGCCAGTTGAGACTAATATCATGCGTTGTTGTGAAAATTAATCTTTTTGGAAATGTTTGGAGTGTAAGAAATTGGTCTTAAAGTTTACAAATATGGATAAAAGAAATAATCTCAACTGAGATGGTATTGTCGGGCTTATCTCAAATGCGGTAATGTGGGATCAACCAAGAGTATATGTATAAAAGTAAAATTATCAAGTTGGTAACCTCAGAATAATTCTTAGCACGTTCGAGGACGAACGTTTGTTTAAGAGGTGGAGAATGTAACGACCCGAATTGTCGTTTTAAGAATTAACGCCTCGTTCAGTGCTTAAGGTCTCGAGCAACTTTGCAATATATATTATGACCCGTGGGTGTGCTCGAGTTTGAATTACCGAAGATTCAAAATTAAATTAAAAGAACAATCCTTATTTAGAAGCTTAGATATAAAGAGTTGACCAGAGGGTTGACTTTTGAGCAAATGACTCCGGAATGGAATTTTGATGATATCAATAGCTACGTATGGTGATTATGGACTTAGGAGCGTGTCTGGAAAAGTATTTGGAGGTCTGTAGTGGAATTAAGCTTGAAATGGCGAAAGATAAACTTTTGGGAAGTTTGACCAGGGGGTTGACTTTTTGATATCGGGGTCGGAATCCGATCCTAGAAATTTGAATAGCTTCATTGTGCCGTCTCTGACTTGTGTGAAAAATTTAAGGTCATTCGGACGTGGTTTGGGAGGTTTCGGCGTCGTTTGCGAAATTCAAAAATTTCTAAGTTCAATAGGCTTGAATTCGTGTGTAATTCTTGTTTTTGGTGTTGTTGAAGGTGATTTGAAAGTTCGACTAAGTTAGTTTGATGTTATGGGATACGTTGGTATGTTTGGTTGAGGTCCCGAGGGCCTCAGGTGTGTTTCAGATCATTTTGGGCTACTTTGGATGCTGATTTTATGATATCTGATGTTGTTCTTCGCATTTGCGAGGAGCCTCTCGCATTCGCGAAGAAGGATTTGGCTTCTGGGATTTTGTTCTTCGCGTTCGCGAAGAAGGATTTGGCTTCTGGGATTTTGTTCTACGCGTTCGCGAAGGGACTCTCGCGTTCGCGAAGAAGGAAATCTCTGTTGCAATGGTTTGACTTTGGAGGCTCATAGCTCGCAATCAATAAGGAATTTGGGGATGATCCAAAAATGAAAGTTGTAGAACTTTGTATCTATTTTTCATAAAGGTAAACCATTTGGCATTTGGAGTTGTGTACCAATAGTTATGGTAGATATACTAGAAGCTATCTTGGAAGAGTTTGGAAATCATTGTTGCACAGGGTTGACTGTGAAAGCTTATATATCGCAATCTTTAAGGAATGGGGAGATAAGAAACAAAAGAAAGTTGTATCCCTTTGAGTCTAGTTTCTATAAAGTTAAACCATTTGTTATTTGGAGATTTTTACAAAGAGTTATGACCATTATACTAGAGGCTGTCTGAGAAGACTTTGAAAATGGTTGTTGGAGAATTTGTTCATCGCGAACGCGAGGGAAGGGTCGCGAATGCAAAGAACAAATCCCTGGGCAGCAGAATAAAGTCCAAAATCATCTCATTCCTCCATTGTTTGACCAATGAAGCTCGGGTGAGGCGATATTTTGAGAGTTTTTCAAGGGAAACGTTGGGGGTAAGAATTCCTAACTTGATTTTGGTTAAATTACATGAATCTATTGGTTTTGTTATCACTAAATTAGTGAATTGGGTTGAGAATGGTAGAAATCCTCTTGACTTTAATTTAAGATTTGAAGGGCGATCCGTTATCGAAATGTGATAATTTTGGTATGGTTGAACTCGTATCGGAATGGGTGTTTGGATTTCGTAAAACTTTTGTCGAGTTTTGAGGGGCGGGCCCCACGCTGACTTTTTAGAATAAAATTTTAAGTTGGTGTTTTATTATCCGGAATTATTTTCGATGAATTTTAATGAAATGGTTCAATTTATTTGGATGGATTTGAGCTGTCCAGAGGTCAATTCAACCAAGAAAGCGATTTTGGAATATCGGCACAACTTCAATAAGGTAAGTGTCTTGCTTAACCTCGAGTGGGGGAAATACCCCTTAGGCATTGAGTATTATGTGCAAATTGTGTAATTGAAAACCATGTACGCGAGGTGACGAGTACGTACTTGGTTTATATGTGCAAATTTCGTTGATTAAAATCTTTAGACGCCCTTATGTATTAAGTTGGAAATTATTGGCACTTATTAAATCCTATGTTTGTCATGCCTAGCTCCTTGTTTGTTGAAATTGTTTTTATATGATGGTTTGGTGTGCTTGCCACCTTAAATTTGTGTGAAATATTATTTTGTTGAGTTGTTCACTACCGGATATTTTTGTTAAGATTTTTGTGCACATTATGGTCGAGCCATGGGCTCCTTATTGTGAAAAATGATGTATTGTTGATTTCTGTGGCAAGTTGAAATATTTGAGCACTCGGTGTATAATTTGTGATATGTTGTAATATTTGAGCACTTGATGAGACATTTGTGATATGTGAGCACTTGATGTGCAGTTGTTAAAATCATATTTACTTTGGGACTATAGAACGGTATTCCGGGAGATCCCCCTTGCCCTGCATATTTACTTTGGGACTACGGAACGGTATTCCCGGAGATCCCCTTGTCCTGCATATTTATTTTAGGACTACTGAATGGTATTTTGGGAGATCCCCCTGCCCTGCATATTTACTTTGGGACTACGGAACGGTATTCCGGGAGATCCCCCTGCCCTGCATATTTACTTTGGGACTACAGAACGGTATTCCGGGACATCCTCCTGTCTTGCATATTTACTTTTGGGACTACGATGCAGTACCTCGGGAGCTCCCCACTGTCTAGCATATTTACTTTTGTGACTACGAGGCGGTACCTCGTGAGTGCCCTTTGTTGATATTTTTCTATGGATTCACTTGCCTTTGGTTATTTCATTTTTCAGTGATATGTAAATTCTTGTGTTCTTCCGTGACGTATTATTTGATTTATTGTAAGGACCCGTAAAAATTTAAACCAAAAACTCGGGGTTTCGTGATGCCAAGATAGATTCCTGCATTATTATAGTAGATAGAGGGAGTAGAGTTGGCCTTCTATCGTCTGAAAGGGGTGGCATATTCCCGGTTTGAGATGTGGAGGATTCCCGTGAGGAAGGGAGCCCTGCGGCGGGATGGGGTGAGTTTGCGGATGCCTTCATAGACCATTTCTTGCCTTCCGAGACTAAGGCAGCCCATGTTGTGGAGTTTGAGACCCTTAAACAGGATACTAAGAGTGTGTGGGAATATCACATGGAATTCGTGCACCTGTCAAAGTATGCTGCTCATATGATGCCGACTATGGAGACTAGGATGCATCGATTTGTGCAGGGCCTTAGCCCTTTGGTTATTAATGAGCCTGTCATAAATGCTCTAAATTTCGACATGAACTATGGGAGGATGGTGGCATTTGCCCAAGCTACGGAGGCTCGGAAGTTAAAGCTCAGGATGGAACGGGAAAGTAGTAGTAGGGCCCGATCAGCGGGCAACCTTGGGGATTCATTTGGAGGTGGGAGATCAGCTTTTCGAGGAGGATCATCAGGGCCGCCCCAGTCTTATCCTCAGTCTTCAGCTAGTGCCCCGCCATCAGGGCATGGTCAGTAGCATGGGAGTCACTTTAGGCTTGGCCAGGACAGCAGGGGGTCCCACCATCAGGGCCGATCAGGAGGGAGATTCCAGCAGCAGCAGAGGGCCCCGTGCCCTAAGTGTGGGAGGATACATTCAGGAGTCTGCTACCTGGACATGCCAGTATGTTACGGATGCGGGATGAGAGGTCATATCCAGATGGAGTGTCGTGCATCTCGTCAGGGTGCAGGCAGGGGCACAACTCAGTCATCCAGTCCTACAACTGCTACATCTTCAACACCCCATCCAGCTCGAGGCTCTCCAGCACCCACAGGGCGTGGTGCAGCTAGGGGCGGTGCATAGAGTTCGGGAGGACCCATCCGATTCTATGCTATGAGTGGTCGACAGAGTGCAGAGGCTTCCCTAGATGTCGTCACAGGTATATTGACTGTTCAATCTCATGATGTGTATGCCCTTATTGATACCAGATCTGTTTTGTCCTATGTTACTCTTTATGTTGCTATGAGCTTCGGGATAGAACTGGAACAACTTCATGAGCCGTTCTCTATATCTACTCTGGTTGGCGAGTCTATTATGGCCGCACGGGTTTATAGGGATTGTGTTGTCACAGTGCGTGGTCGGGATACCATGGCCGATCTTATTGAACTAGGGATGATTGATTTTGACATAATAATGGGAATGGATTGGCTTTATTCATGTTTTGCCAAACTCGATTGCCGAGCCAGAATCATGAGGCTTGAGTTTCCTAACGAGCCAGCTGTTGAGTGGGAGGGGAATAATGTTATGCCAAAAGGTAGGTTTATTTCTCACCTTAAGGCCACAAAGATGATCAGGAAGGGGTGTATTTATCATTTGGTCCGAGTTATGGACACCGTTGCTGAGGTGCCTTCCCTTGAATATGTACCAATTGTGAACGAATTCCCCGATGTATTTCTGGATGAGCTCCCTGGAATTCCTCCAGACAGGGAGATTGATTTTGGGATTGATGTGATGCCGGGCATGCAACCTATATCCATTCCACCTTATAGAATGGCGCTGGTAGAATTAAAAGAGCTAAAGGAACAACTAATGGATTTGCTAGAGAAAGGTTTCATCCGACCGAGTGTGTCACCTTGGGGCGCACCGATTCTCTTTGTCAGAAATAAAGATGGATCACTGCGGATGTGTATTGATTACTAGCAACTCAACAAAGTCACAATAAAAAAAATACCCATTGCCTAGAATAGATGATTTGTTTGATCAATTACAAGGTGCTAAGTTCTTCTCCAAAATTGATTTGCGGTCCGGGTACCATCAATTGAAGGTAAGGGAGCAAGATATTCCAAAAATAGCTTTTAGAACCTAGTATGGGCACTTTGAATTTTTGGTAATGTCTTTCGGGCTAACAAATGCCCTGGCAGTTTTCATGGATCTTATGAATCGAGTCTTCAAGCCATTTCTTGACTTCTTTGTGATAGTATTCATTGACGACATCCTGGTATATTCACGAAGTCGAGAGGATCATGCCGATCACCTCAGGACAGTTCTGCAAACTCTTCATCAACACCAATTGTATGCAAAGTTCTCAAAATGTGAATTTTGGCTTGAATCTGTTACATTCCTAGGTCATATGGTCTCCGGAGAAGGAATTAAGGTTGATCCTCAAAAGATTGCAACGGTGAAAGATTGGCCTAAACCTACTACTCCAACAGAGATTCGCAGTTTCTTGGGTTTGGTCGGGTATTATAGGAGTTCATTAGGGGTTCTCCACTCTTGCCTCTCCATTTACTAAATTGACGTAGAAGGCGGTTAAGTTCCAGTGGTCCGATGCTTGTGAAAGGAGCTTCCAAGAATTGAAATCAAGATTAACTTCGGCGCCGGTATTGACCCTACCAGAGGATACCGAGGGGTTTGTGGTGTATTGCGATGCTTCAAGGATCGGTCTTTGATGTTTATTAATGCATCATGGTAAGGTTATAGCATATGCTTCAAAGCAACTTAAGAATCATGAAAAGAACTATCCAACTCATGACTTAGAGCTTGCGGCAGTGGTTTTTGCATTAAAACTTTGGCATCATTATTTGTATGGAGTTCATGTAGATGTATTCACGAACCACAAGAGTCTTCAATACATTTTCAAGCAGAAGGAATTGAACTTAAGACAAAGAAGGTGGTTTGAATTGCTCAAAGATTATGACATCGATATTTTATATCACCCGGGGAAAGCTAATGTGGTGGCGGATGCTCTTAGTCAGAAATCTACGGGTAGTTTGGCTCACTTGGAGGCATTTCAAAGGCCCTTGGCCCGGGAGGTTCACCAGTTGGCCAGTTTGTGAGTTCGTCTTGCGGACTCTAATGGGGGGGAGGGGGTAATTGTGCGGTATAGGGCGGAATCATCGCTTGTAACGGAGGTCAAGGAGAAGCAATACAATGATACAGTGTTGGTGCAGCTCAAGGAAGGGATTCATAAACACAAGACTACGACTTTTTCTCTTGGCATGGATGACGGTACATTATGGTACCAAGGACGATTATGTGCTCCAAACGTAGATGGTTTTCGGGAGAGAATCATGTCAGAAGCTCATACTTCTAGATATTCCGTGCACCCAGGTTCTACAAAAATATATCATGACCTCAAGGAAGTTTACTGGTGGAATGACATGAAGAGGGGTGTGGCAGACTTGTTGGCAAAATGTTCAAACTGTCAACAAGTGAAGGCCGAGCATCAAAGTCCCGGTGGGTTAGCACAGAGTATAGAAATTCCAATGTAAAAATGGGAAATGATCAATATGGATTTTGTGGTAGGGTTACTGCGCACTCCGCGTAAGTTTGACTCAATTTGGGTGATCGTGGATCGACTCACGAAATCAGCACACTTCTTTCTAGTTAAATCCACCGACACTGCGGAACAATATGCTCAATTGTATATCAAGAAATAGTCAGGCTTCATGGCACTCTAAATTCCACCATTTCCGATCGAGGGGTCCAATTCACAGCTAATTTTTGGAAGAAATTTTAGCAAGGCTTGGGTACGCAGGTAAATCTTAGTACATCGTTCCATCCACAAACTGACGGGCAAGCAGAGCAAACTATTCAGACGCTTGAGGACATGTTGCGTGCGTGTGTGCTTGAATTCAAGGGTAGCTGGGATGATCATTTGCCGCTCATAGAATTTGCTTATAACAAGAGCTTCCATGCTAGTATTCAGATGGCGCCGTTTGAGGCCTTTTATGGTAGAAGATGTAGATCACCGGTTGGGTGGTTCGAGGTTGGAGAAGCTGAACTAATAGGACTAGAACTTGTGCATCAGGCTATGGAAAAGGTTAAGATCATAAAAGAGCGGTTGAAAACTGCTCAGAGTCGTCAAAAATCCTATGCAGATGTTTGTCGCAGGGACTTAGAGTTCAAGGAAGATGATTGGGTGTTCTTGAAGGTATCTCTCATGAAGGGGATCATGCGGTTTGGAAAGAAAGGGAAATTAAGTCCGAGGTATGTCGGGCCGTATAGAATCATTCAAAGGATAGGTTAGGTGGGGTACAAGCTTGAGCTACCACCTGAGATGTCCCTAGTGCACCCGGTATTCCATGTGTCCATGTTGAAGAAAGTAGTTGGAGATCCGTCCACTATCGTGCCAGTTGAGACCATCGAGATTAGTGAAGAACTGTCATATGAAGAGATTCTAGTTGTTATTCTTGATAGGCAGGTCCGAAAGTTGAGAAACAAAGAAATTGCATCCGTAAAGGTATTATGGCGAAACCAGCAAGCCGAAGAAGCTACTTGGGAAGCCGAGAATGAAATGAAAAAGAAGTACCCTCATTTGTTTGAATAGCCATGTAATAGCTCTATAAAGTTGACCCCCCCCCCCCTAAATTTTGTATCACTTGTTCGGCTAATATAAAGATACTCCTTTCTAGTTATATGTCCCCTATGAGGCTTTCATTGGTGTTATTTTGCATTCTACTGTGTCATTTAATTTTATATATGTTGCTAAGGTGTGTTTCGGGTGCTATCTGACAGGTGGATAGGCCTAAATACAAAGAAAACTATGGCGAAAGTTTTAGAAAGTTAGGAAGTTAGGCAAATCTGGGACTGTTGTTATGTGGTACAATTGAAACTGTGTTAAGCAAAGCTTGATCCTCCTTCCAGGACGAATGATCTTAAGTGGGGGAGGATGTAAGGACCCGTAAAAATTTAAACCAAAAACTCGGGGTTTCGTGGTACCAAGATAGATTCCTGCATTATTATAGTAGAAATTCTTCGCGGCTCGCAAGCTCGCCACAGTTCAAACTTTTTAGATTGAACAGTACCCCACAGACTTAGAGGAAAATATTTTGCAGATGGACGCATTTTTGCGGCCCATTATGCGGCCATATAATCACTCTGCGGACCGCATAATGGCCACAGAGTGAAGCAGTACGTTGGACAATTTGAGGTCAGCTTTGCGGTCGATTATTCGACCGCATAACCACTATGTGGATCACATATCGATCGTATAATACCTCTTGAGTTTTTGCGGAGGGAGTTCTGCGGTTCATTATGCGACCGCAGAATGAGTATGCGGACCGCATACTGGTCGCATACCTAGGCCGTAAGTTTAGGCCCCTGAGGGCCATTTCTTTGGTCACTTTGCGGACCGCATAACCATTATATGGTCGCATATGCGACCGCAGACCTATGTCGGGGCACCCATTTTCTTAATTTAAAACTCGACTCCCATTCCGTTAAAACACCCCTTTAGTCTATTTTGAAGCTCATTTCTCATATTTCTAGTGTGAGAGAGAGAGGTTCTAGAGGGAGGGCCTAATTTTCATCAATCAATCTTCAACCATCACTCAAAGCTTGGAAATACTCAAGTAGAGCACCAAGTTCTTCATCCAAAAAGGTAAGGTATCATCACCCCAGCTCTTAATTTCAAACATAGCTATAATGGGGTACTAGGGTAATACTTCATGGGTATGAGAGTGGTTCATCTTGCATGCATGTGATAAAGAGTGAGGAACAATAAGAAGTGAATTATAACCATGAATATTTTCCTAATTTTGGGTTTAATTTGTATATTGCTAAAATAGATTGAGGTTGCCAAGGGTTCCGAAAAATTGTAGAGTCTAAAGAAGCGCAATTAAGGTATGTATGGCTAACTCTTTCTTCCTAGAATCGAACTCCTAGTGTCCGAATAAATGGTGTAAGTTCCGACTTGATCTTACTAGAATTATTTGCCTTAGTGTGTTGGGTTGAAAGATTCATGTTCCCTAATTGATTTAGATGTTTACCAAGTCATCATGCTATTTGAGAACGTAACTATGATTTTCCAAGCTCCTTCCCTTATGTGTGCAATGCCTTATGTGATGGTACTTATGGACATGAATGATGACGTTATTTGAACGAATAAAAAGGGAAAGACTTGAATTGTAAAATGTGCCCAAGTGCCAAAAACTACTTAATAAATGAGGCTATTTGTTCCATGTAACGAAAGATGGTAAAGAGATGTGAATTGAGTGAGCAATTGAAAGAGGTTATGTCTCAAGTGAGATGGCTTAGACGATCGGGCCGAGATCGGACGCCATGCTGTACACATAGTGGCATTTGTGTTGGAATTATTGATTTACATTGTGGATATGGATATGTCTCACTTCAGATGGCTTAGCCGGTCGGGCCGAGACCAGACTCGGTGTAGAAATACGGTTGCATTGTGAGTTGTGGCTTTGGCACTAAAGATTATTAACCTAAAAGATGGAAAGATTGAATTAGAAATTATGTGATCCTTACTTGGTGTTTCTTTGTATTTCCGTGAAGTACTTATTGATTGTTGTGACTGCCTTCTCCTTGTTTCACTGTTCATTCTACTAAGATTGGTGTTTGCCTTACATACTAGTACTATTCGATAGTACTAACGTCTCTTTTTCCGGGGGCGCTACATCTTTGAATGGATGTAGGTGGTTCCATCGCAGATAGCGCTGATCGCAGATAGTGGTATTCTCCCTCACACTCGTCACAACAGTCTTGGTGAGCCCCATTTCTTCCTGTGGTCATGTAGTCCTTCTTTTGTATAAGTTTTCATATTTTGAGGTATAGCTGGGGCCTTGTTGCCGGCATTGTCATGTTGCTCTTTTGTACCCTTAGAGGCTCCGTAGACTTTTATGTGGGTCATGTATGTATGTTGGGGTGGTCGTTGGATCGAGTTGTATTTTGGAAACTTAACTATGGAATAACGTATCTATATAAGAAAAAATGAACTAGCAATGTTTATATATTTATATAACTGATCTCTCCCCTGTTTTACAAATGGTAACGCGTTCCCTTTTTGGATCATGAATGAGTCGGGTAGGAAAGGTTTACTAGGTTTGCTCGACCGGGTTCACTCGGTTGAGCGCCGGTCACGCTCCCTGAGGTTGGGGCGTGACATTTATATTATGTGTTTTGCATTGCTTGTTGTATTGTGTTGGCTTTGGCTCCTTGTACAAGACTCTGCAGATTTGTGTTTATGATTTTTACTGGTTTTTGAGAATTGAGTTGTTTGGAATAAAAGAAATTTCTATTATGTTTTAATTTAATAAATTTTACATCCAAATTAGTAGTCATCGAATGCTTCATTTTCATTGGAATGTTATTTTCTTCTCCCAAATGGTTTCTAAAATAAATTCATTCCTCTTTTTGATTTCTTACTTGATTTAAAGATTTTAACCTTACTTTAGTGAAAATAAATTGATCCTGCGGATCTTATATACATTGATATTTTGACACGTGAGTGGTCCGTGTGATGGTGATAGAAATATGGGCACGAGGTGACGTGAAAAAATATGAAAGTAGGATGAGACCCGTAATTTTTATAATTGTGAAATGAGGTGTCACATGGTGACTTTTACTTGAAAATATATTTATTGGAAAGTATTATATCCTGATGATTATTATTTGAAAAATATATAGGCGAAAGAATTTTTATTTGAAGGACTTGATTAATTGGTTGTACTTGTGTTCCTTATTCGTCTGAGCAATAATTATGATGTTCTTGTTGCATTGTTGTTATATCACTGGTTGATTTTGTTGTTATCATTGCTTGTTATTTTTCAGTATTGTTTTGTATACTATATTGCACGGGTTATTAGACTAGTGGGTGTCTCGACTGTACCTCGTCTCTACTCCACTGAGGTTAGTCTTGATACTTACTGGGTACCGATCGTGGTGTACTCATACTACACTTCTGCCCATTTTTATGCAGAGCCAGGTATTGGAGATATCGGATTTGAGCAGAGTTAAAGCGGGACCGTAAGGATTCAAGATAGAGCTGCTTGGTCGTCGCAGTCCCTTGTAGTCTTTTCATTTCATTGTACTATTAATTTGTAATCAAAGAATATTGTATATTCGGTCCTCGTGATCATCCCGTGTATTCAGTTAAAGTTTATGACTCAGTACTACCAGTCTTGGGAGGTTGTATATTCATATTTATTCCGCTGTTAGTTTTGGTTACTTTAAAAAATATGGCTTCAAAATGTAATAGAAATCGTCATACCTAGTCTTAGAGACTAGGTGCCATCACGACGCCTATGGTGGGATTTTGGGTCGTGACAGCTTCATACCCTCAGGACCAGATTTATAACTGTTACTTACCTCAAAACGTGAAATTCTTTACTCTGCTATGCCTTTGCCTTGCAAATCGGCCTCCGGATGCCTCGAATATAGTCACAAATAATTCGTTTCAGTCAATAAAATTTATTGGAATTAATTTCATATGAAATACAACTTTTCCATAAAAATCGGAAATTTAGCTCAAAAATCGCATGTGGGGCCCACGTCTCGGAACCCTACAAAAGTTACAAAATATGAACACTCATTCAACCACGAGTCTAACTATACCAAAATTACTAGACTCCGATAACAATTCGGCCCTCAAATCCTCAAATTTATCCAAGAGGGTTTTCAAACTTTTCCAACTTAATTAACCAATTAAATGATAAAAACAACCATGGATTCGGGTAATTTAACCAATATTGAGTTAAGAACGCTTGCCCCGTTGTTTCCTCTGAAAATCTCCCAAAACTCACCTATTCCCGAGCTCCAATCCATCAAAAATAGAAAATGGGACGAAGTCCCATTTTCAGAACTTAAACTCCCTGCCCAGACAATTGCTCTACGCGATCGCGAAGAATAGTTTTCCACTGCCCAGATTTAACCCTACGCGATCACGGATTTTTCCACGCGATTGCGATGCACAACTTCACAGACCTACGCGATCGCGGACTGGTCCACACGATGGCGAAACACAAAACGTGTGACTTCTATTTCCGCTTCACTTACTCTACGTGATCGCAACCTTCTTCACGCGTTTGCGAATCACAAAATCCCCGAGCTACGCGATCGCATCCCCCTTCACGCGATCACGAAGCACAGAACTCAGCAGCCCCAATTAACCCTGCGTGATCGCGGATATCCCCAAGCGATCGCGAAGCACAAAACCTCTACTGACCAACTAAGCCTATGCGATCGCGTTCCAATCTTCGCGATTGCGAAGAAGGGTTGAAACACCAAAAATCAGCAGCTACGAGCAGTGCAAAATGAAGGAAACTAATCCAAATACCATCTGAAACACGCCCGAGCCCCTCAGGACCTCAATCAAATATACCAATAAGCCCTAAACTATCATACGAACTTAGTCGAGTCTTCAAATCACATCCAACAACACTAAAAACACGAATCACACATAGATTCAAGCATAATGAACTTTGAAACTTTCCATTACTACGAACGACTTCAGAACCTATCAAATCACGTTCGATTGACCTCAAATTTTGCACACAAGTTATAAATGACATAACAGAGGTTTTCCAATTTTCAGATCAAATTCCAACCCCGATATCAAAAAGTCAACCCCCCCCCGGTCAAACTTCCCAAAAATTTAACTTTCGGCATTTCAAGACAAATTCCACTACGGGCCTCCAAATAATCTTCCGAACATGCTTCTAAGTCCAAAATCAGCATACGGCGCTATTGGAATCATCAAAATTCAAACCTGAGGTCGTTTACACATAACTCCACATCCGGTCAATTTTTCTAACTTAAAATTTTTAATTATGAGACTAAGTGTCTCATTTCACTCCGAATTCCTTCCGGACCCGAACCAACTAACCCGATAAGTCATAAATCAATAGTAAGGCATAAATCGAGCAGTAAATGGGGGAACTAGGTTATAATATTCAAAATGACCGATTGGGTCGTTACATTCTCCCACTCTTAAATAAACGTTCGTGCTCGAATGGATTTAGAATCATACATGGAGTCTCAAATAGGTGCGGATATTTACTCCGCATCTCCTGCTCAATCTGCCAAGTAGCTTCTCTGATTGGCTGGCCTCTCCATTGTACCTTCACTGATGCTATGTTCTTCGACCTCAGCTTTCGAACCTGCCAGTGTAAAATAGCCACCGGCTCCACATCATAAGTCAAATTACCGTCCAGCTGCACTGTACTGAAATCCAAAATATGAGATAGATCTCCGACATATTTTCAGAGCATGGATACATGGACTAGTGGATGAACACCTGATAGACTAGGTGGCAAAGCAAGTTCATAAGCCACCTCTCTAATTTTCTTATGTATCTCAAAAGGCCCAATGTACCGAGGGCTCAACTTGCCCTTCTTCCCGAATCTCATCACACCCTTCCTGGGTGAAATCTTGAGTAGAACCTTCTCTCCAACCATGTGAACAACATCACGAATCTTCCTGTCAGCATAACTCTTTTGTCTAGACTGCGCCGTGAGAAGCCGTTATTGAATCACTTTGACCTTCTCTAAAGCATCCTGAACCAAGTCAGTACCCAATAGTCTAGCCTCATCGGGCTCAAACCAACCCACCAGAGATCGACACCGTTCGCCATACAAAGCCTCACACGGAGCCATCTGAATATTCGACTGGTAGCTGTTATTGTAAGCAAACTCTACGAGTGGCAGAAATTGATCCTAAGAACCCCAAAAATCAATGACACTAGCGCGTAACATATCCTCCAATATCTAAATAGTGCGTTCGGATTGTCCGTCTGTCTGAGGATAAAATATTGTACTCAACTGAACCTGTATGCCCAATTCTCACTGCACTGCTCTCCAAAACTGGGAGGTAAACTGCGTACCCCGATCTGAAATGATGGACACCGGCACATGTGTAAGCAAACAATCTCGCAAATATAAATCCTAGCCAACTGCTCCAAAGAATAATTAGCGCCAGCTGGAATAAAATATGCGGACTTGGTCAACCGATCTACAATAACCCAAACAACATCAAACTTTCTCAAGGTCCGTGGGAGCCCAACTACGAAGTCCATGGTAATATGCTTCCACTTTCACTCCAGAATTTCAAGTCTATGTGGTAATCTGTCCGGTCTCTGATGCTCGTACTTTACCTGTTGACAATTTAAACACCGAACTACAAATCCAATTATATCTTTCTTCATTCGCCTCTACCAATAGTGTTGCCTCAAATCCTGATACATCTTCGCGCCACCTGGATGAATGGAGTACCGCGAACTGTGAGCTTCTTGGAGAATCAGCTCACGCAACCCATCTACATTAGGTACACATAACCTGCCATGCATCCGTAATATACCGTCATCTCCAATAGTGACTTCCTTAGCATTACTGTGTTGAACAGTGTCCTTAAAGACAAGCAGATATGGATCATCATACTAGCACTCTCTGATGTGATTATATAAAGAAGACTGAGAAACCACACAAGCCAAAACTCGATTCGGCTGGGATGCATCCAATCTAACAAACTGGTTAGCCAAGGCCTGAACATCCAAGGCTAAAGGCCTCTCTGCTACCGGTAGGTATGCTAAGCTGCCCAAACTCTCCGCCTTACGACTCAAGGCATCGGCCACCATATTGGCCTTTCCGGGATGATATAGAATGGTAATGTCATAATCCTTAAGCAACTTTAACCACCTACGCTACCGCAAATTAGGATCCTTCTATTTAAATAAATGTTGTAGACTCCGATGATCGGTATATACCTCACACTGGACACCGTACAAGTAATGCCGCCAAATTTTCAAGGCATGAACAATGGCTACTAACTCAAGATCGTGGACTGGATAATTCTTTTCATGTACCTTTAACTGTCTGGACGCATAGGCAATTACCCTACCGTCTTGCATAAGCACTGCATCGAGACCAATACACGACACATCACAATACACATTATATGACTCTGAACATCTAGGAAATACCAATACTGGAGCTGTAGTCAAAGCTGTCTTGAGCTTCTGATAGCTCTCTTCACATTCATCAGACCATCCGAATAGAGGACCCTTTTGGGTCAATTTAGTAATAGGCAATGCAATAGACGAGAATCCCTCCACGAACCGACGATAATAACCGTCCAAGCCGAGAAAACTCTGAATCTCAGTAACTGAAGATGGCCTGGGCCAATTCTGAACTGCCTCTATTTTCTTCGAATCCACCTTAATTCATTCACTGGACACTATATGTCCCAAGAATGCCACCGAACTAAGACAAAACTCACACTTAGAGAATCTGGCATAAAGTCTCTCCTCTCTCAATCTCTGTAATACAATACCCAAGTGTTGTGCATGCTCCTCCTAGCTATGTGAATACACTAGAATATAATCAATAAACACCACTACAAATAAATCAAGATATGTCTGGAATACACTATTCATCAAATGCATAAATGCTGATGGGGCATTGGTTAGCCCAAAGGACATCACAAGAAATTCATAGTGGCCATAACGAGTTCTGAATGTCGTTTTTAGAATATCCGAATCCTGAATTTTTAACTGGTGATACTCGAATCTCAAATCAATTTTAGAGAACACCCTCGCTCCCTGAAGCTGGTCAAATAAGTCATTAATACGCGGCAATGGATATTTATTCTTGATTGTAACTTTGTTCAACTGCCTATAATCGATGCACATCTGCATAGTACCATCTTTCTTTTTCACAAACAAAACCGGTGCACCCCAAGGTGACACATAGGCCTAATAAACCCCTTTTCAAGGAATTTCTGAAGTTGCTCTTTCAATTCTTTTAACACAACTGGTGACATACGATATGTAGGAATAGAAATGGGCTGAGTTCCCTGCACCAAGTCAATATCGAAATCAATATCCTTGTCGGGTGGCATACTCGGCAGGTCTGTAGAAAATACATCCGGAAAGTCTCGCACGACCGGTACTGAATCAATAATAGGAGTATCTGTATCCACATCTCTCACAAAGGCCAAATATGACAAACATACCTTTCCAACCATACGTTGGGCCTTAAAATAAGAAATTATCCTGCTAGGAACAAAATCTAGAGAACCTCTCCATTCAATCCCTGGCAACCCCGGCATCGTCAACGTCATGATTTTTGCGTGACAGTCCAGAATAGCATGACATGGAGACAACTAATCCATACCCAAGATTACATCGAAATCAACCATACCTAGTAATAAGAGATCAACTCTAGTCTCCAGTTCCCCAATTGTTACCACACATGACCGATACACACGGTCCACAGTAATAATATCACCCACCGATGTAGATACACAAATAGGTGAAACTAAAGACTCACAGGACATATCCAGATAATGAGAAAAATATGATGATAGATATGAATAAGTGGAACCAGGGTCAAATAATATAGAAACCTCCCCGTGGTACACTGAAACAATACCTATGATTACTATATCTGAGGCAACAACATCTGGCTAGGCAGGAAAAGCATAGAATCGGGCCTGACCGCCACCTAACCGGCCTCCCCCTCTTGGGCAACCCCTAGCTGCCTGACCCCCACCCCGAGCTGGCTGGGCGGGTAGTGTAACTGTCGGTGTTAGTGCCGTCGGTCAAGAGCTCTGCTGTAGGGCCCCACTGAACAACCTAGGACAATCTCTCTTGAAATAACCCAATTCTCTGCACTCGAAATAACCCCTCCTCTGACGAAAATGCTACTCATGATAACCCGAAGAATTACCTGTAGAAGCTTGAGCGGATGAGGCATGATGAGAACTTTGTGTTGGTAGTGCATTTAATGAAGACTGGCCTGAGTGAGCACTGTAAGAACCGTGGCTAGCTGATGAACTACGATGAGCGGGACGAGTCGCCTGAGCGTGTGTGAAAGAACGACCCCTACCGCGGTAAAACTGACCACCTGAAGGAACACCGCTGAAATCACCTGAACCACGAGGCCTCTTAGCCTCCCTCTCAACCCATTCCTGACTGTGAACCATCTCAATCTGACGAGCAATGGCGACAACCTCGTCAAAAGTAGCACCAGATACTCTCTCTCTAGTCATGAATAATCTTAGTTGAAAAGTGAGGCCATCTATGAACCTCCTGATCCTTTCCCTGTTTGTGGGAATCAACCAAATAACATGATGGTCCAACTCTGAAAATCTCATCTCATACTGCATCACAAACATATCACCCTGACAAAGCTGCTCGAAATGCCTGCGCAACTCCTCTCTACTGGACTGAGGCACGAGATCGGAGAACTGCTGCCAGGTAAGGGATGCTGCACCGACCGGCCTACACCTCTCATGAGCCTTCCACCATCTGAAGGCAGCCCAGAAAACTAAAAAGTAGTGAATGAGACCCCACTGGTCTCAAGAATACCCGTTATCCGAAGCATCCGTTGACACTTATCCAGAAAACCTTGAGCATCCTCTAACTCAGTACCGTTGAATGGTTGAATTCGCAGCCTCTCAAATCCTCAAGTCTCCTCTGCTCATGATCTGCCATAACAAGAACTACCCGAGCCTGAGCAGCTGCAACCGGCTGGGTTGGTAGTTCTCCCGGTATATGAAGTCCCCGCACTACCTGGTCTGGAGTACGGGCAACAAGGGTATGAGTACCTCCCCCGGCCTGAGAAGTGGCGGGTGCGGCCTAAGACGAAACCACCTGATCAAGATCAGTGCAAGCTGCCAATATATGGGCCAAAGTCTCCTGAAGGCCTAGAATCTCAATGGGCACATCTGGTGCCTGAGCTGGTCCTGTCGTCTCAGCTATATCTGGAATCTGCTCCTGAGCTGGAGCAACTGGTGATACTATATGTGTTGGTCCAACTGTGGTATGAGCTACACATCGACCTCTACCTCGGCCCCGGCCTCTACCACGGCCCCGGCCTCTCACGGTCCTAACTGGTGGCACTAGTGGATGACCGTCCGATCCAGTAGTATGTGTTCTCACTATCTGTGAGAGAATAGAATAACAGAAATTTAGTTTCCGGAATCAACAATTTCGCACGACAGAATACAAGAAAGTAAAACTTTCCTAAGGGTTATTCAGCCTCTCGAAGATAAGTATAGACGTCTCCGTACCGATCCGCAAGACTCTACTAAACCTGCTCCATGACTCATGAGACCAATGCAACCTAGGCTCTAGTACCAACTTGTCACGACCCAAAATCTCACCCGTCGTGATGGCGCCTATATCAATACTAGGCAAGCCGACAATCTATAAAATTAATTCCCATATCTATTAAGTTTGAAAATTTAATATTTAAATACAATTCACAAATCTCGCAAATACTGATACAAACACTCCCAAAACTCAGTGTCACTGAGTACATGAGCATCTAATATCATTACAACTCTGGAAAATGCAGTCTATAATAGTCTGAAACCAAATACAGTAAACAAGGAGATAGAGAAGCAGAGACAAGGTCTGCGAAACACGACAGCTACCTCAGAATCTCCGAAAAATCAACTGCGTGAAAGGATCAACACCTGCTATGTCCGGGAATACCTGGATCTGCACACGAAGTCCGTGGTGTAGTATGAGTACAACCAACTCAGTAAGTAACAATAATAAATAAGGAACTGAAGATAGTGACGAGCTACACAATTATAGTTCTTTTCTAATAATTTCCAACAGAGAGTAGACATGCTTTCAAATCCAGCAGTTTAAGTCAAGTTAATTTATACAATTCAAATTCATGTAATCTGGATATAACATCTTTCAGATAATTTCACAATAATGACAAATAACAACTAAGTGCAACAACAAATAAAAAGCAAGTACAGCCTCTCAGTGCAACAGTCACTCAACTCATCACAACAGCTCAACCACTCGGCTCTCAGACCTCAGCACTCACACTCAATGGGTACCCGCGCTCACTAGGGGTGTACAGACTCTGGAGGGGCTCCTACAGCCCAAGCGCCATAAACCGCACGAAAAACTCACGTGCTATAATATCCTGCACGGATAACTCACGTGCTATAATATCCTGCACAGACAACTCACGTGCCATAGTATCCTTACCTCACCGATAGGCCCTCAGCCTTATTCAGTCTTCAACCTCTCCAGTCTCTCGGGCTCCCAAAAATCACAAAGATCAACCCAAACAAAGATAATATAGTGTATCAACAAATATCAGGAAAGACTGAGGTATGATACGCAAGTAAAATCATGACTGGGTACAAACAACAATTAGCAAATAATTCAACAAGTACGTGACCTCGGTGGGTCCCAACAGTACTATCACATAGCCTAAGCATGATTTACAGTCAAATTTCTTTAACACATAGAGAGCACATAGCTAACAACAAGTTATTCAACTTTACAGTTTCTACGGGACGTACCAAGTCACAATCCCTTTGGTGAACGCCCACACGCTCGTCACCTAGCATGTGCGTCGCTTCCAAAATAATCACATGACATAAAAATATGGGGTTTCATACCCTCAGGACCAGATTTATAACTATTACTTACGCCTCAAATCTAGTCACAAATAATTCATTTTAGTCAATTAAATTTATTGGAGTTAATTCCATATGAAATACAACTTTTCCATAAAAATCCAAAATTTAGCTCAAAAATCGCCCATGGGGCCTACGTATCGGAACCCGATAAAAGTTACAAAATATGAACACTCATTCAACCATGAGTCTAACCATACCAAAATTACTAGATTCCGATAACAATTCAACCCTCAAATCCTTAAATTTATCCAAGAGGGTTTTTAAACTTTTCCAACTTAATTCACCAATTAAATGATAAAAACAACCATGGATTCGGGTAATTTAACCAATATTGAGTTAAGAACACTTACCCAGTTATTTCTTCTGAAAATCTCCCAACAATCGCCTCTTTTCGACTTCAATCCGTCAAAATAACTTAAACTCTCTGCCCAAACATTTGCTCTACGCGATCGCGAACATTCCCACGCGATCGCGAAGAACAGTTTTCTACTACCCAGATTTAACCCTATGCGATCGCGGACTGGTCCACGCGATCGCGAAGCACAAAATGCGTGAATTCAATTTCGGCTCTACTTACTCTACGCGATCGCGACCTTCTTCACGCGTTTTCTAGTCACAAAAGCCTAGAGCTACGCGATCACATCCTTCTTCACGCGATCGCGAAGCACAAAACTCAGCCACCCCAATTAACCCTACGTGATCGCGGATATCCCCACGCGATCGTGTCCCAATCTTCGCGATCGCGAAGAAGGTTTGAAACACCAGAAATCGGCAGCTACCAGCAGTGCAAAATGAAGGAAAGTAATCCGAATGCCATCCGAAACACATCCGAGCCCCTCAGGACCTCAACCAAATATATCAACATGTCCTAAAACATCATACGAACTTAGTCGAGTCTACAAATCACATCCAACAACACTAAAAACACGAATCACATATAGATTCAAGCCTAATGAACTTTGAAACTTTTCATTTCTACGAACGACTCCAGAACCTATCAAATCACGTCCGATTGACCTCAAATTTTATTCACAAGTCATAAATGACATAACAGAGGTATTTCAATTTTCAGCATCAGATTTCGACCCCGATATCAAAAGTCAACCCCCGGTCAAACTTCCCAAAAATTTAACTTTCGGCATTTCAAGCCATATTCCACTACGGACCTCCAAATAATTTTTCGAACACACTCCTAAGCCCAAAATTACCATACGGAGCTATTGAAATTATTAAAATTCAAATCGAAGGTCGTTTACACATAAATCCACATCCGGTCAACTTTTCTAACTTAAAATTTTTAATTATGAGACTAAGTGTCTCATTTCACTCCGAATTTCTTCCGGACCCGAACCAACTAACCCGATAAGTCATAAATCAATAGTAAGGCATAAATTGAGCATTAAATGGGGTAACGGGGTTATAATATTCAAAATCACCAGTTGGGTCGTTACAATTCCTCCTTAGAGCAGCATCCGAACACCTCATAAGAAGAGTATGCGAAACTTTGAGGCAAGATATTGAAGATTCACTCTTCATTCATAGCTCAAAGTCTCAAACTCTCTCCTCCCTTCGTCTAATTTTTGATTTGTTCACTCATCTCTTAGGATAGTATGTACCTGCACGACTTAAGCTCTTCGTGTATTTGCTCTTTTTTCGCCCACTTTTCTTACTATCTGAGAAACGACAGCAAACAACACATGCACTTGAAACTATAGCCTGTGCTACCCATTATGTGGATACCACCTCTGCTCTGGTTCCAGTCGTCCTGACCGGGACGAAGCTATATGTGGCCAAGGGTGGTCAACTAAATATCTTTTGCCGGAAAATTATACTGTGTATAGGATAAATATTACTTGTTATTAATTAAAAAAAATAGACTTTGAATACGCTTATATAGCCTACTCACAAAGAGTGTTCATATTTTGAACATCCTTATTGAATCCTTATTGAATTTTATGGCTTCTCCATTGTACTGTTGACATTTGCCAATTAGTCACATTTGTAATGTGTCAAACATTGAAATTTTCAAACAGTGGCAAAAACGTGTTTTTTATTCACTATTCTATATCCATAATGTTGCACAACTCATTGTTCACCCACAGCTTAATTAATGGTGTCCAAGCATGTTTTAGTTCCAACAAAAAGTTTCCTTTAATGTCTATTATAAGTTTTAAAACCCAAAGCTATAGAACAAAGCTTATAAAGAAAAAACAAGAAAAGAATCTTATACCTCAACGGGAAAACTTTAAAGTTAAAGCCTACTTTAGAGAGTCGTCCATATCTCCTTCAAAGACCCATGCATGTTCCTAGAAAATCGTTTTCTTTCTCTTGGTTGAAATCGCATGTAATATTGAATATCATCTCATCTGTATAGCCTCATGCAACTTGTCCTTCATCCTATTTGCAACTATCTCCAATTAGCTTAGGCAAGTAATGTGGCAATAATTCGAGTAAGATGGTGCAATAACAGAAAGTGCTACTTACATGAAACCAATAACTAATGAATGTATTCAAAATCCAAACTAAATGTTTAATATTTATATACTTGCACAATATATCTATTGTGATCTGGCAGACCATGGAATCAGTGGTATAGTGATGTTTGACTATAATTATATATTTTTAGTGCATTACTTACCTTACATTTAGGCACTTTAATGCTAAATCGTATTATATGTGTGCTTAATTGAGTTTTTTTTTATGTATAGCTACTTTGGAGATAAAATTGGGAGCGGACTAGAGATTTTATATGTATTTTATACACTACAAGAATGGGTTCATGATTATTTAATTATTAGACAATGATTGAAGTTTAGTATTATAAAAGAAGACAAAAGAAAGACAATAACAAATTGAAAAAGAAAGGAACAGAATGAGAAATTAAGGAATGCAAAGTTTGGTAGCTAAGTACAAAGTGAATAAAACTCGGGCAGAAGTCACGCGACGCGAGGCAATGTTCTCGCGTTTAAGCTCGCGTCGCGCAGTCGAGAGCGAGATGCTTCGCTCATTCCGCGAGGCAACGCATGGTCCGGGTTTCAAGTCTATTTTGTCTTCTTTTTGGCTTTGGACTTGGTTATTTCCTCTACGCCTTTTTCTTAGACCTATAAATAATCTTTAAACACCATTTATACATAAGCGTTTTGGGACGAATGGAGAGCACAAAGCCGTCGTGGAGGCCGAAATTTATCAGATTCCATCTTTCTTCCATTAAACTTAGTAAACTTTACGTTTCTTTGGTTGAATTATTATTTTTCTACCATATCTATGTGGAGCCAAACTTCGCGTTCTAGGGTTGTAGTTGTCATGAATATTGAAGTTTATTAATTATATTACCGTTAATTAGAGTTATCATATTTGATTGTTTCTCTAATTCTGTGCATAATTGCTTAATTGTTTGGTCAGCCGTTGAGTTCTATTTACTATCTATGTTATGCTTGGAAAGCCGTGTTTAGATTAGAGTAGAATTAGAGAGAGCTTGATTTTGAACCCGTGGCACGGGGAAAGATTTCGCGGTTAGGATATGAATATACCTAACAGTCTTGCTTAGTTGAATACCGTATTATATCCGTTCATGATAGATTCAAGACCATAGGAATATAGGGTTGATATATTATGGATAGACGGATAGTATTGTGGGAACATGCTATTTATATAAACGATCCGGTCAACTAGCAATCATAGATAATGTGGATTAACATGTGTAATTACGAACCCAATAGGATTGACTAACTGACTACAACCCTGGAATCTTTATCTCCTTTGATTACAATTCAACCACAATCGCTTGCTCCTAATTAATTTAGCTAATTACGTATTTAAATTTCGCAATAGTAGTTGTAATAGGAAAACAAAACTTTTGATTATCTTGCACAGTTAATTGATTTTAATTTGCTTAGTTAACGATTAATCTAAGTCTCTGTGGGTTCGACATCCGACTTTGGAGTCACTTTATTACGTGACGACCATGTATACTTGCGTGTATTTGGGGAACCAATAAGTTTTTGGCGTCATTGTCGGGGACTTAGTTCTTGATTGTTTATCTAAGTTAAGCTTTTAATTGATTTCTGTTCAAGTTTTTAATTTTTCTTGTTTGTTATTTTTCTAGATTAGACTTTTACTTTTATCTTTACAGGTTTTTCTTATTTTTTCTTTTTGTAAATATTTTTATTTATATAACAATTTAATTTTTCTCTTAGTGTGTTCATAGTTCTCTCAACATGATATTTGGGGATGAAATATTCAGAGGTAAGGTTATTGATGAAGACGCTTGGTTGATGATAGACTTTTATGGCCCGTCGTTTTGGGCTTGTCATGACATGAACTCTGGGAGGTCTAAATTTGAATATGGGAGTAAGGGTTGGTATTGGGACGGATATTCACGATTAAGAGAATATGAAGAACGACGTTATCTTCTAACAAAGTTGGTGAATGACTGATCGAAGGAGAGAGTTGTTCTTGCATAAGAAATTGACAAGTTTGGCTTGGCTTTGCACAACTTGGATACATATTTGAGTGCAAAGGTTGATCTGTTCAACGCTCAACAATTTAATGATGAGTTGTGTGAAACTGAAAAAAATTTTCTAGACCAAATTGAGAAGTTAAAACGAGAACACCAAGCATTAGACCATATCTTTTTTGAGGATGCCAATGTTGAGAAGAGTGTTCTAGAGTCATGTGAGGAAGTAGATAATGTTATATTTGAAGACTCTACTGTAGGTACATATGAGGATGCAAATAGTGGCGCAATTCTAGATTTGGAACGTATTGGTCCTCATTCCATCCATTTTTCAACATTGTGTTTGGATGATGATATGGGAATTGAGTCATTCGAGCCTTTGGAGGAGTCAACGGACGAGGAACAAGGTGCTTACATTCTGGAACTTATTGTGCTAGAGAGAAAGAATTGCATACCTCATCCGAAGGCCAAGAAGTGTAGAATGTGAAATTGGTTACTTGGCCTGATTACATTTGTCTCACCACTCCGAGAGCATAGCAAAAAGCATGAAGCCAAATTGGGGGCTCAATTCACAAGTTCGAGATGGAGACAAAAAATGGTTCAAGTTGTGCCGCGATGTTAAATCAGGCGCTTGTTGGGATGTAACCCAACTTTACAACTTTTATTTTATTTTTATTTTTATTATATTATTTTTGTAATGTCTGTTTTTATTTTGTAGGATTATAACCATAGGAAGAAAAGCCATTGGAAGAGTGCAAAAGCAAGCTAGAGGGTGAGAACTAAGTGGTTGGATGCCCACACAAAGGACCATACCTGGGGGAAGTCTGAGTACCCCGTGAGCCACTATTTCTTCGGCCGTTGGTTTTTTAGGGAGTTTCTTATCCACCCTCGTTATTATTTTGCTTTATTTGTGCATTGGGGACATTGCACTTTTTTAAGTGTGGGGTGGAAGAATTTCTCTAGATAATTAGTAGTAGTATGTTAGAAAAATGTTAACTTCTTATTTTGATTTTATCTTCTTATTTTTGTTTTCGTAGTTGTGTAGTATTTTAGTAGCTCCTAATTTTTTTTAAAATAAGAAAAATAAAATAAAACAAAAAAATTAATTTTTTTTAGAAAAATTAGACTTTTCCCGATGATGGATCTCCTAGACAGTTTTCTTGAAGGATTAAAGTCTAAACAAAAATCCAAAAATATGTATTTTAGTTACCTTTAGGTAGTAATAATTCCTCGTAATTTTTCTTTGTGCCTCGGTTCTTTTCCATGGGATGAAATTTGAATCGGGTAGTAGTTTTTTCTTTTCTTTTATTATTTTAGAATAGGACTTAGGAAAAAAAATGGAGGAAGAAAGATGAGATTCCTAGGCCCCCTTGACTTGTTTGATAATAGCATATTTAGGCTTTGGCATGTGTAGTATTTTTCCTATGTGCTAAAATTGCTTATGATGCCTTGGTTATTTGGATAGCCTGTTTTGTGACGCATATGTCTCATTTTCTTTACTTATGTTCACTTTGTGCTTAATGCTTAATATCTTGTGGCTCCATGAATACTTGTATTAGTTTGAGAGCCGGAATGAAACCGTCCTTAGTGAGTCATGTGCCATGTGTGAAGTGAGATTTTTATGTAGTCAATGTCATTGTACTTGTGTCTAGAACTTGCCCGATATATAAGTTGAAGCGAAATTTTAGGTGAGACTTTGTTTGAAAAATGATTTTCGGTTGTCTTTATTCTTTTTTAGCTTAATGCTTATCACAAATAAAATCTATGCTTAGTTAACTATTTTGAGCCTATAGACTTTTATTTAGCACCCACATTACAAGTCTATTCCCGTTTGTTCTTAATTAACATTGTTTTGATCCTTTTACATCTTAGAGCACTTTAATTGTGAAATGAGCGCTAAAAGGAGTAAGAAGGGACTGAGTATGAGGTGAAATTTTGAGTGGAACCAATGAAAGGAAGAGAAGTGCACTTGTTTTGTAAAAGAATGCACCACTAGTGGAAATTACAAAAGAGAAAACAAATATAGATGAATAAATATCTTATTTTTTCTAGTGGAGTGTAAATAACGTTAGTGCTTAATGAAAGAGGGAACATTGTTAGGGATGATTTTAGTTGTGAAATTAAAATTGGGATTGAAGAATTTGCGCTTACAGTTGATTATGTGATGTGTTAAAGTGCTTAGGAGGGTTAACGACTATTCCTAAATATATCTTTCCCACCCCTTAGCCCACATTACAACCATAAAAAGAGTTGTATGCATATGACTTCTTTTGTGAGAGTGAGTGATATTCTTTGATATATATGAGTCCTTAAAATATATTTGAGCATTTGATTTAAGTGTGTGGATTCAACTTACTCTTTTGTTCTTGTTGTGAGGGCACATGGTTTCAAGAGGGATCTGTAATGTTAGTAGACTTCTTTAGGATGTTAAGTGTTCAAGCCATCAGTGCATTGTGATACTGAGTCGGTTTAGAGGCTAGGATTGTTATAAGAATATCGTCTTTGTTGTGAATATTTTTGAATAATGAAATGAGTTAAGGGAAGTGTAAGTGATTGTATATGCTACAATTTAATTATTGCTATCAACCATGGTCGGTCATTAGTATAGTGTGCCTCGATTGTGTAAATATAAAGTGCTCAAGGATAGTGTGAATTGTTGGTTGACTCGAGGACGAGCAACGTTTAAGTGTGGGGTAGTGATGTTTGACAATAATTATATATTTTTAGTACATTACTTACCTTACATTTAGGTGTTTTAATGCTAAATTGTATTATATGTGTGCTTAATTGAGTTTATTTTATGTGTAGGTACTTTGAAGATGAAATTGAGAGCGAACTAGATATTTTATGTGTATTTTATACACTACAAAAATGGATTCATAATTATTTAATTATTGGATAATGATTGAAATTTAGTATTATAAAAGAAGACAAAAGAAAGACAATTGCAAATTGAAAAAGAAAGAAAAAGAACGAGAAATTAAGGAATGCAAAGTTTGGCAGCTAAGCACAAAGTGAATCAAAATCGGGTAGAAGTCAGGCGACACGAGGCAATTTTCTCGCGTTTAAGCTCGCGTCGCGCAGTCGAGAGTGAGTTGCTTCGCGCATTCCGCGAGGCGATGCGTGGTTCGAGTTTTCAAGCCTATTTTGTCTCCTTTTTGGTTTTGGACTTGGTTATTTCGTCTAGGCCTTTTTCCTTCACCTATAAATAGTCTTTAAACACCATTTATACAGAAGAGTTTGGAAAGAGGGAGAGCACAGAGCCGCCGTAGATGCCGAAATTCATCAGATTCCATCTTACATCAAACTTAGTAAACTTTACGTTTCTTTGGATGAATTGTTCGTTTGCTACCATGTCTATGTGGAGCTAAACGTCCCGTTCTAGGGTTGTGGTTGTCATGATTATTGAAGTTTATTAATTATATTACCGTTAATTCGAGTTATCATCTTTGGTTGTTTCTCTAATTATGTACATAATTGCTTAATTGTTTGGCCAGCAATTGAGTTTTATTTACTATCTATGCTATGCTTGGGAAAGCCGTGTTTAGATTAGAGTAGAATTAGAGGGTGCTTAATTTTGAACCCGTGGCACGGGGAAAGATTTTGCGTTTAGGATAGGAATATACCTAACAGTCTTGCTTAGTTGAATACCGTATTATATTCGTTCATGATAGATTCAAGACCATGTGAATATAGGGTTGATATATTATAGATAGACTGTCACGACCCAAAATTTCAACCTTCAGGACCGTGATGGCGCCTAACATTTCACTTGCTAGGCAAGCCAATGTTAGAATAATATTAGCCATTTTAAAAAAAATTTAAATCAATTAATAACAAAGAAACAAATGCGGAAATAAATTCTGAAATCAAGTGAATAATCCATAATAATAGCGATGTCTAAATATCATCCCAGAACTGGTGTCATAAGTGTGTGAGCTACTAGAATAATACAAATAAAGGTTTGAATAAAAATAAAGGTGTATGAAAAAATACACAACTATGATAAAGTGGAAGGGGACTTTAGAACTGCAAACGCCATGAAACTATACCTCAAGTCTCCTGCAAATAGCTGAATCCTAGCAAGTCTACTGTGCGCCGCTAGGATCAACTCCGGTATCTGCACAAGGAGTGCAGAGTGTAGTATGAGTACAACTGATCCCATGTACTCTATAAGTGCCGAGTCTAACCTCGACGAAGTAGTGACGAGGCTAAGGCAGGTCGCTTAAATTAACCTGTTGTCACGACCCAAAATCCGTTAAAGATCATGATGGCGCCGGACACCACTGTCAGGCAAGCCGATACTAAATAGTTAATTAAATTCTCATTTAATATTTTTGAAATCGTAAATTTAATTCAATTCAACTAGTAAAAGATGAATTTACAGAATAGATACAATGTTTTTCAATTTCAATACTGAATATCCCATAATTATCCCAGAACCCGATGTCACAAGTGTATGAGCATTTTCTAGGAATTTAAAATAAAATATAATAACTGTCCGGAATACAAATTTGGACAGGAAAGAAAATACAATACTCTAAAGGAGACTCTGCTGGCTGAGGATCGTACATAAGATGCAGCTCACCTAAGTCCCCGAAATAACCACGCCTCTGCGCCCACAAGGCCACTAGTCATATATGTACCTGCACAAAACGTGCAGCAGGTGTAGTATGAGTACATAAATCAATGCATACCCAGTAAGTTTCCCGCCTAACCTCGAAGAAGTAGTGACGAGAGGTCGACTTCGACACTTACTATGGGCTATAAGTAAATAGACTAATATCATTAAATTAGACATGCATTAATTAATACGGTTGCAAGCCCATTATTCTGAAGTAAGTAAGCAGTTCTTTCATAATTAAGAACTCTCCAAATTGATTTCCCATTATTTAACAATTTATCTCAGGCCGAGAAGGCAATATCAATTATTATAATTTCCAAATCAATCAATTAAATCATGCGCAAATCATGCCGAGGTCGTACGGGCCGATCCAACATAATATTAAACTGTGCACTGCTGGAGGGTCGAACAGCGCGAACCATAGATGCATCTATTTAATCTGCTGAGGAGTTCGGCCCGTTCCACAAAAGATAAACACATTCAGACGACCAAATCAAGGATTTATTTAGGTTTGAAGTCCAAAGAAATATTAATTCTCATTAACGGTCAAGTGACCCGTCCAAAATCCAAGTAGGTGAAGTCTAACCTTTGAAATTCCTTTATCAAGTTCCAATATGTTTTGAATGGTTAAATTAACAAGTAGGATGCGAGCATCGCAAATATAACGTGATATGGGTCCTAGACTACTCGGACATAAGCATAATAGTAGCTACGCACAGACTCTCGTCATCTCGTACATACGTAACCCCCACAAATAGACGTACATATTATATTTAATTTACCTATGGGGTTAATTCCCTCTTATAAGGTTAGAAAGGAGACTTACCTCGCTATGAAACTCCTTAACCGGTTCCTAAGCCCTTCTGACGACTCAAACGGATGACCAACGCTCCAAAACTAGCCAATTAATATACAAACCCATAAAGATATACTCTAATACTCATTATAATCCAATTTATAATAATTTCTAACCCCGATCGAAAAGTCGATAAAAATAACCCTCGGGCCCACGTGCCCGGATTCCAAAATGTTTCGAAGATAAAGTTTACCCATAGCCTCACGAACTCAAATATATAATTTTATGTCCAATTCCATACTCAAATTCGCGGTAAAAATCTAAAAATACCAAATTCTAGGTTTCCTACCAAAACCCCATAATTTCTACTAATTTTCATGTTTAAATCCATATATAATCATGTATTTAGCTTATAATAAGTGGAAATCACTTACCTTGATATTGATGACGAAGAAGGAGCTCCAAACTCGCTCCAAGACCGGCTCTCATGGAGGAAATGGGGTGAAAATGAGCCAAGCCTCGTTTTTAAAAGAAGACACTGCCCAGGCTCGTCCTTCGCACCTGCGGTCCAATAGCCGCTCCTGCGGCTCCACAGGTGCGGTCCAAATTCCGCTCCTGCGCAATTTATGCACCGGCGGTAGCTGCCTCGTGCCTGCACACTCGCAGGTGCGCTTCTCCAGTCCGCTTCTGCGGCTCCCCCATCTCCAATCCTTTCTCGCTTCTGCGAGCAAATCTGCTGCACCCGTGATCTCTCACCTGTGGCCAAAGTCACGCAGGTGCGATTACACCAGAAGCATTAAGCTTCAGAAATTCTTAAGTCCAAAAATCAATTTGTTAACCTTCCGGAATCCACCCGAGGCCCTCGAGACCTCAACAAAATAGACCAACACGTCCCAAAATATGTTACGAACTTAGTCGAGCCTTCAAGTCACATCAAGCAACGTCGAATTCATGAATCGCACCCCATTCCAAGCTTAATGAACTTTAGAATTTCAAACTTCTACATTCGATGCCGAAACCTATCAAATCACGTCCGATTGAGCTCAAATTTTGCACACAAGTCATAATTGATATTACGGACCTACTACAACTTCCGGAATTGGAATCTGACCCCGATTTCAAAAAGTCCACTCCAGGTCAAACTTCTCAAAATTATCTAAATTTCTAACTTTCGCCAAATGACCCCAAAATGACCTACGGACCTCCAAATCTGGTTCCGGACACGCTTCCAATACTAGAATCACCGTACAGAACTATTCCCAGACTCAGAATCCCAAACTAACATCGATAACATTGAAATACACCTCAACCCAATTTTCATGAAATTTTTCCAAAAATGTTATCTTCCACAATAGGCGCTGAAACGCTCTCGGGTTACCCAAAACCTGATCTAGACATACGTCCAAGTCCTAAATTATCATACGAACCTATTGGAACCTTCAAATCCCGATTACGAGGTGGTTTACTCAAAAATCCAATCTTTGTCAATTCCTCAAACTTAAGGCTTCCGAAATTAGAATTTTCTCTCCAAATCAACTCCGAACTTTCCGAAATTCAATTCCGACCATACGCACAAGTCATAATACTTGAAGTGAGGCTGTTCATGGCCTCAAACTGCCGAACGACGCGCTAGAACTCAAAACGATCTATCGGGTCATTATACCTGTACGCATTAATAATAATAATAACATGAATAGAAGTAAGACCGGTAAATCATATCAAAAATTAAAGTCAATTCAACAGTCATAATCCCTCAAATTATTTCTGTTGCGGCGTGTAACCCGTTCTAACAATATAAACTTAAAATAAAATCGGTTGCGGCGTTCAACCCGATCCAACAATATAATATTTCAATTAAATTCCGTTGCGGCGTGCAATCCGCTCCAACAATATAAATAAACAACTCTTGAATATAAAAATACTTCAATAAATACCACATTTAATAAGAAATTATTAGGCAACAACGCATACAATTATTATGATTTATTTAGGAAAGAAGTAATGATAAGTAGCAATTAATTATGGAAATTAAGGATGAAATAGGCATTTTAATAATTAGTATGCTAAATGTCAAGTAGCAATTAAATCACATAAATCAAATAATCATGTAGCAATTATAGCATGGATTCAAGGCATGATATTGAGCAAGAACTATGAGAGAAACAATTAATATAATAATTAATTCATGATTTAAAATGATTTATGATTTTTTAAGTAATTATGCAAATAATTAACTTGACGACGTATAGGCACTTGTCACCTCGCCTATACGTCATTACACATGAAATTCTATTAACAATTAATTTAAGGGTTCTATTCTCTCAAGTCAAGGTTAACCATGATACTTACCTCGCTTTGCAACCAAATTCAAGATTCCAATAAACCTTTGCCTCGCGAATTAGTGTCCGAAAGCTTCAAATCTAGTCACAAACAATTCAATATACTCAATACGATTCGTAGGAATTAATTTCATATGAAATTATTAATTTTTGGGATTAAAATCTAAAATTTATTTTAAAAATCGATAGTGGGACCCACGTCTCGAATCCCAGAAAAACTCACGAAATCCGAACACCCGTTCCGATACGAGTTCAACCATATCAAAATTATCGATTTCCGACATCGGATTGCCTTTCAAATCCTCAATTAAAGTCTTTGAAGATTTCTACCATTTCCAACCCAATCTTTACCTATTTGAACTTAATAATCTTCCCACAAACCTTATTGGTACAAGCATGTATAACTAATTCTCTCACATCCAAGAATCATCTTACTAATTACCTATTTCTAGTTGGATTTCTAAATTGAGGAAATAAATTCTTACCTCTTTGAAGCCTTAGCAACCCTTTGATGCGATTTCAAGGTCTGATTTAAGGAAGAGTAGTGAAATCTTTAGTTCTCTCCTTCCCTCTCACTAGAATCGCTCTCCCTTCTCTCTAAAACACCAGAAATTTCCCCAAACATTAACCCCAATCGAGTAAAATGAAATGGGATTCGGGTCATAAAAACTCGTTATTGTACAGCCGCAGCGCGTGGGGCGGGGAGGCTATGCAAAAAGTGTTTGGAAATGAAATTTTAGAGCGTTCAGAAATTTCCCACAGGCGTGGCGCGTGGGGCGGCGCGGTAGTACAAATTCTGCCAGCGTTTGGTAATTTGGTCATAACGTTTTGTAGGAGTGCCCAAATGACCAACGGTTTCAAGTGTTAGAAATTAGACTCGAAGATATTTCATTTGATAGGTTGTCCATCATATAACTCCCTATATAAATATATATATATGTTTGTCCAACATTTGGTCCTGTGCGTATTCATTTGGAACTTTAGTCTATTATGAAATTTTCCAACTTGGCTTAGACTTAGGACTTTCCTTAGACCTCATATCACTTATAATATGCCTCGTACACTTATTATCATATACAATAGATATCCATCATGTTAATAGTCCTCGAATGAGAAGTAGAGTCCGCCCACAAACACAGAACATAACTTATCTTTTCTGTCACCCATTTCAATTTCCCGAATTTTTACTAACTCCCAAAATTTTCAAAAATTTCGCCAGAGTTTCCTTTGTAACTGGGTCTATCCACCTGCCAGAGAATCCTAGAAACTAATCCTAACAACACATACATAATCTAATCAACGTAACACAACATGAAAACAATACTAACAGTGACATCATAAGCAATATATTACTAGAAAAAGAATGCCATTAACATCAACTATTCAGGTGATACGTAACTCATAACACGCAAGGTCTCAACATCTTCATAGAACACAGAAATGAAACGTTTCAATTAAAGATGACATTTTTGGGTCATCATATAGACGAATAGTATAGTGGGAACATGCTATTTATATAAACAATCCGGTCAACTAGCAATCATAGATAATGTGGATTAACATATGTAATTACGAACCTAATAGTATTGACAAACTGACCACAACCCTGGAATCTTCATCTCCTTTGATTAAAATCCAACCACAATCGCTTGCTCCTAATTAATTTAGCTAATTACGTGTTTAAATTTTGGAATAGTAGTTGTAATACGAAAACCAAACTTTTGATTATCTTGGACAGTTAATAATTGATTTTAGTTTGCTTACTTAACAATTAATCTAAGTCTCTTTGGGTTCGACATCCGACTTTCGAATCACTTTATTACTTGACGGCCACGTATACTTGCGTGTACTTGGGGAACCAACATGTTTAGTAGCCACATAGTGTGAAGGTGATCAATTGAACACCTTTTATCGAAAAATTATACTACGCTATATAAAAAATTATACTGTGTATATATGTAAAAATTAATTTTAAACATATGTATTAAACTTTGAACACCTTTTATGAAAGTCCTGGCTTCACCACGGGTTGGAGCTAAGTTGCTGTAGAAACTATCTTGGGACTTTCTAAATCTCATTAGCAATAGTCAAGGATTGAGAGACTTCATGTGCAATAAGTGTCCTTACGTACTAAGTAAGGTGATTTTTCTAAAGCAACACCTTTAGCACTATTCGAAGTAGAAGATGTGAAATTATAAGTTTGAAAATACTTTCTTAAAGTGGCAAATATTCGGCTTCTCCCTAGTAATGCACTATGCATCAGCTAGCTTTCCCTCGCTGCCTAACTATATAGGCACAATCCTTTTCTTAACCCTAATCATGCTTAAGACATAGAACTGAATGCTTCTTACCCCAAAGTCAATAATAAATAGAAGAATAGGAAGGAATATTTTTGGCAAAGCAAGGCTGATTAGTTCATCTACTAATTGTCGGGTACTTTTTATGGAACCTTTTCATTGCTGTGATTGGTTTCACTTTCCCTTAATGCAGTATCCAAACATAATATATATTAAGATCAATAAAATCTTGATTTTAAATAATGCTCATTTCTACTCTTTATAGCCTTTGTTTGGAAATATGGACCACATGCCTTCTATGCTACAAGAACGCAGAATTTTCATCCACTGAACTACCTTAATCGTAAAATTGTAATAAATAATAAGAAGAGATTCATAAAACGCACTATCGTGTTTCAATTTATATAAAAAAGGAGATTGTTATACTATTCATCAGCTGATGACCAAATTACATTGCAATGCATGCAAATTTATAATTAACAAAGATATCTTTAGGAAAAATTTATACCAAAGGGATTTCCTTCCATGATATAATTTAGTGTTTAATCCGATTAAGGAAATTTCTTGTATCATTATTATTAGTTACCATTTAATTAGTAATTTAAAATGGAAGAATTTTGAAAATTTCCTTTCACATGATTTTGTTTTAAATCGTAAGAGTGGTAGGTTGAGCAAAATGTCATCCCAGTTTATAAGTACGTATTAATATATAAACATGTAATTTTTTCCCACTATTTAGTACATTTTTAATTTTAACTTCAAATATTGAAGTTGATATGTTGTAGGTGATGATGACCCTATGCGGGATTTGAGTCCAAAGAACTGCTTATTAATGTATTGAGTAAGTTTAAATCTTTTAGAGCACAAAACTCGGGAAATTAATATAATGAATGAGATTGGCTTATAGTATTCAATCACATACTTATATTGTGATCCATAAACAGATTACAAGTAAAGATAATTCCAGTTAGAAATTTATGTCAGAAAGAATACCTTCCATATTCTTTAAGTATGATCCGATAAAGAAAATCTCTTGTACCATTATTTATACATCATTTGGTTCTCCAAATGTGTCATCCAAGAAAAAGAAATAAAAAGGTTGATAAGTTCTTTTCATGGAATCATCAACAACGGGAGAAAAGAAAATGGTAAAAGAGGAACCTGTTTCCACCATCCCATTGCCTAGCATCAAAAGCAAGACGCTGGTTAAAATCAAGAAACATGCGGAGCTCACTACTACCTCGAACAAAGAAGATTTCAAGAATTTCCAGAAAGAGTTTGTGAGTGTTGTTTTAGAGGAACTACTTGACATAACCGTGGCAGTAAATTATCTAAAAATCAGTGGTTTGCTGGAATTCTGTTGCCAGGCTGTGGCTGACAGAATAAAGGACAAGAGCGTTGAAGCCGTTCAGAAGATTTTTAAAATTGAAAATGATTTCACCTCAGAAGAAGTGACAGTTTAAAAGGAAAACTCCTTGGGCCTTTGAAGGTGACCTTGATGATACCACCAACTAGGGTTTTATGGTAGTGAAGGGAAAACATTTATATTTGATCTGAATAATCCTATAGAATTGATTTCTTTCACGTACCGATTTGGTGGATATGTGTTTGATTTTTGAAATAAAGCTTTATGCTAACAAAAAGGTAGTATCTGAACGAAGGATGGTTGAAAATATTCAATTCCAGAAAACCTTTGATATGTTATCACTTCTCAGTATACTGTAGCTATCTTTTGTTTTCATGTTGGTTCGATTGATATATTTGAAGTAGATA